>VWZX01003759.1:442972-710528 GCA_013399015.1 Galbula dea
GGGCGTGAGGCCGGTAACGGCGCTTGGGGGAGGGGAGCGGCTGTCCTTGCCTCTGCCGCACGGTGGGGCGCCCGGGAGTGGGCGGCCCGCCTTCACCCCCGCCCCTACAGGGCTCTGGCGACGCTTTCCCCAACCCGCAGGGGGCGCCGGTATCGCGGCGGCCGGACCGGGAGGTGTTCGAGGGGGGCGGGAAGAACGGGGCCCGCAGGCAGCCCCTGGGATGGCGAGGCCTAGGGGGCTGCGTCTCTCGCGATGTGGGGAGGCCTCGCTCCCACACGGGAGAGCTCGGGTGGTGTATTAGGGGAGCTCGGGCGGGCAAGAGTGGTTCGCATCCCCCCCTCGGAAAAATGAATATATTCCCCAGAAAAGAAGGAGGGGGGAGAAATCCACGAAGAAGTTGCTTCATCTGGCAAGCACGGTGTTGGTGTGCTCTGTGAAGGGAGCCTCGGGTTGCTGAGAGAAGGCACCTTTCAGCCCGTAATTTCGGCGGTGGTGCAGCTTGCCCAAATCTGTGACAGTGATTTTTCTTTTAATATTTTTTTTCTGGAATGCCCAGAAAGATCAAAAAAGTAGAGTATGGCCTTTATCTAATACTTTAATTCTAACATGTGATACTTAAATCTAGCCATTTTGGTTCACAGCCAGCCTCCTTGAAGAAATTAGGACATATTACTAACACTTGTTCCATTTGCTTTTCTTCCTATTTAATATTTTTAATCTCAGCTTAAAAGGTGGAAGTAAGCAGCCATGGAGAGGGAGACAGGTGCAGCAACAGCCAATACCATAGGTCCCCCAAATAATCTAAGCATTGCTTTAAAAATGCAGTATCACATGAAGTTCAACCAAGCTAAAATGTTGTTGCATCTGAAAATAGCAGCTAGAGTTCTCCCCACCTTCAGCCACACAGTCCCTCTGCCTCTTTTTTCTACACCAGCAGGAATGCTAGCACAATCAGACTAACTGAAACACCCAACCAAAAGAAAAAGTTCTCTGGCTAGGGCAAACACTGATGCACAGGAAACAGCAGGAACATGTGGTGGGGGCATTGCAGGACCACCCCTTGGAGTAACGAGGACGTGGTGTTAGGTTTGATTAAATCACCCATGAAATTACACCTTAAAGCTGTGGTAGGTGTCTGGGGGTGCCACGATCTAAGCAATCATTTTTCAGTTCCCTCAGCCCCAGAAAGACCGAGAGGTCAATTTTGAGCTGCTTTTGACATTTCTCTCTTTCCCTTAGAGTATGGCCAGAATGCACTTCTTACCTCAGGATGAGATAAAAACACATATTCTAGAGCATGTCAAGAGGCCCAGAGAATCATCTGCATCCACACCGGGGCTCCCAAGTTAGGAGCATTGTATTTTGGCCTAGAGTACTTGCACAGACAGTGTATTGTACAGGAGATCTAGAACGTATAGAAAAGCACTGTCTGTCTTGCATATGCTCTGCCCAGTTCATCGGTAAGGAAAAGAGCACCTCTTCTCTTGGGGACACAGTGGAGTCCATCCCCACAAGAGTTTTGTAGACCTTGCTAAAATGTGCAGCAGCAGAATAATTTCTCTGTTGTTTGATGTAGGTAACTACAACACCCATGGAAAGCTGTCACACCATTTACTGTATTAGAGTATGTTACAGCATCTAATGTTGGGGGTTGGCTGGTTTTTTGAGAGGATTTTTTTTGCTAACACTTAAAAATATTACAGAGTTTTCCTGAGTTTTTGCACTTGCTCAGTAGTCCTCTACTTTTAGTTTGCCCAAGCTTATGGTATGTAGCAACTTGGGCTGAGATAAAATGTCCTTTAAAGAGTGATAGCTTTTTTTGAATTTAATTTTCCAGCACAAACAAGGAAATATTTTTATCTTCTTCATATTGTCTTGATACTGAACAACCTGTATAGTTCTTCTCTTGTACAACTAGTGTTCTCTTAAATGTCCATTTCAGTGCAGTCTACAAAATTTTCTGTTTGGGTCCTCAACAGCTGAAGTGTTGAAACTGGTAATCATTAAAATTAAGAAATTTGGATCCTCAACAGCTAAAGTGTTGAAACTGGTAATCATTAAAATTAAGAAGCAAGCCATTGTGAAATGCAATTGGAATTGAAATAATTCAAGACTTCCTGAAGGTGCAGGACTACCACACAAAGTATGCTGTAGAAACAACAGGTTTCCCAGATTGATGGCTATTATTATTACTATTATTATTATTATTGTTATTATGGGGAAAAAACACTGTCATCTGAGTGAAGAACAGTAGGATACAGCATGGCAGATGAAAATAAAAGTCAGAAATAAATATTTGTGTGTTCCTATTTACTTTCTTTTTTTAATAAAGAAATACGTTAAGGAGATCAATAAATCAGCTAAAAATGACATAACATTACTTTCATTCTTTGAGGCTTCTACCCAGTAAAGATGAGAAAGGAATTATTTGCTAGGTCTGCTTGGTTTATAGCTTTTTAAAAATGTAGGTAGTGAAAGGATGGACTACTGCTGTGCTAAACTTCTTACATCCACCATGGCCACTTCTGCTCAGGTTTATTTGTTTGCCTCCAATTATGGACAGAGTCTACAATTCTATATATGATGTCGGATTTACTTACCTGGGTTCCCAGATGTTGGAAGCAATAGATAATTTCAGAACCTTCCTCACTTCCTGTGGAACATTATCAGGACTTCATAACTCCTGAGTCAGGAATGTCTGTTCACATAACTAGTATTTTAAAATAGCTTTTTAGTCATTTAACCCAGCATTCTGCCAGAATTAAAGCAGTATAGTTATGTCAGTAGTCATTTCCATGGTCTTCTGAGTACCATTGTATCAGTAAGACCATGTCTACCATGCTGGGATGAAGTTCTTTTCCTAATTAAAGGGCTAAGTACTTCCCAAGTCAATGGAAGCTGCTCAGTTATCTTACCAGCTTGGATCCATCTCTTCCTGCTTCAAACTATAGATACTCTTTTTGGTGTTTCAGCCACACAGTAGCCTGATAGTGGAGTATGATCATGGGTAGCCAGCAGACCCAGCTTAGATCATCTTCAGAAATGATTTCTTCATAATACAGAAAAAAAGGTTATGTCAGCTGTTCTGTTAACTTGTGTTTCTCAGGCAAAGCCACCATGTAGCTCAGTCTTTTTGGTACTAGGCCAGAATCTGAAGTTAAGTCCCAAAAGAAGTTCTTCTCTCTGGGTTACATCATTAACACTTCAGAAAACAGCACGGCAGCTCTCAGACAGACTTCATTCTAAACCAAACCATCATCTGGAGGGAGCAGCTTGTGTTTCGCCTGTCAAAAAGGTGCTGCTAAGTAACTAATGTGGTCCATCTCTTTTTAGGCCAGGGAGGTTGCCATGGTAACCTATTGGAATGTAGATAGATATGCATTTGAGTCATCATCAGAGCCCAGCTTTGATAGTACAAGGTTTGGATTGACAGCCAGTACTGCATATTGTGTAGGTTGGCACGCCTCTGGACCAGAAGGTCCCAGAATTGCTGCTGTTGCTGCTGGATGAGGCTTGCTGTGAAAAAAATTAACATCTCCCTGAGTTTTCTCTGATACTCCCTTGAATGGCAGTCATGAATTCCTTGGTGTTCTCACTCTATAAAGAGGCAGGTTGAAGATCATACTTCTGAGTATGACAACTTCCATCTCCAGTTTAAAAGTCGTTCCCCAAAACAATGAAGTTTTCTGGGAAAGAATCCTCTGGGAGAACCAGTGTTTTACTTATTTTAGGGGAAATGCATTCTTTAAAGTTGTATCACTGAAGTCCTTCAGAAACCACTTTCCATGATAAATACCTTTATAGGAGTGCAGAAGTTTTCTGTTAAAATCAGGCATCCTGAATGTCAAGTCTCTTCTATCTGGGAAATTCTCTATATCCTCAGTTTCCAGCTTCTAGAGGGATCTGGTTTCCCTGTGCTTGAAAAGATGAAAAAGACATTATGTTCATTTAATCATAAAATTTCACAACACAATCCATGTCTCTTTAAAAATTTGTATTTGGTTCTGCTGATTGTAGCATAGCTAAGTTGAATCTACCTGCACCTGTTCAATGTAAAGCTTTTGCTTCTCTGTAGGAATGCCTGCAAGAGTCAAAAATTGTCCTCAGTCCTCTTAAAATTAGGTCCTTCATTGGCAACTTCTTTTGAAGCCTATCCAGTGATCCAAAATACAGTTTCCTCACTCTGTAGTTGTGCAGCAGAACTTATGTCTTTGCAGGCTAAAAGGAAAACTTTGTTCTTCATGTCAGGAGAAAGCTTCTTGTCTTCCTTCTGGAGGGATATTTTCTGTGAAGTTTCAACACATGATATTTGCAGTATCCTGACTTCACAAATCTGTTCAAAAAAGTTCTTACAAGTATGTTCTGTCAGGTGTCTACATGAGCATAAACCCTCCTGTTAGCTAAGAAAAAGCAATTGTGACGAGTTTTAAATTACATTTATCTAAGCTTGTAACTTATGGCATTTCACCATACTAAGAAATCATTATTTAGGCAATAGAAGCAAGAATACAAGGGCAGTCTATCTGTTTTTCCTGACAGATCCTCTATCCCCTCCCAGTCCAAAGTACGACTTCAGGTTTTCAGATTCCCTTTGTACCTCAGACTGAACTACCCCAAAACTCCAGCGTGGGGCCCTGCACTATCTTTTGAGCAAAGGGGTCTGTGAACCATGACATATTTGGGACTACACATGTGCAGCTTGGCCAGTCAGCCAGCCAAAGGGAAGCATGAAGAGTTCAGCTTTTCCCAAAGTGCAAAACAGTTAACTAATTAACCAGGATCAAATCTTCACCTAAACACCAATTTTCACAGAACTTCTTTGAGCCTCTTTGATTTGAGATCTTTGCCTAAGACCAGTCATCAAATCCTGAGGTAGCTGATCATTGCTAGGAGTTAAAAAACTATTCTAAGAGAGAGACTGAGGCAGTCCAATTAGTCTCCACTATGCATGTAAAGCAGATCAGCTGTGTGTACCTTCCCTTGCTATAATGTATATTTCAGACTTAGTTCCCTGGCTATCAACACTGCTGTGGCCCTCAAGCATATTCTGTGGCATCACTAATGTAGCCTAATTGCTATGTGGGCCAGCACTCCTTTTTTGTAGGGCATGCTTTTTAAGGACCTGCAGTTTCATCTCCACAAACTATTCCAGGGAACTGGCAAGGGAGACAAGGTTGGTGCTGACCTTATGCTGAGAATGCCCCTGCCAGCAGTAGGCCTGTGGTGTCACAAGTCCCAAAGGGGTAGTCCTGCCAGAATGGAGCTACTAAAATAGCATGTCAGGTGCTGGGAAGGGTTTTTCTGCTAGAGCGAGGATATCCCTTAAGTATTCCCACTGTAGCTTCCCCAGGCTACTGTAACAGTTTGGGGAGGGCAGAAAGCCACAAACATCTGTGTGGACACAAATCTGAAACTGGCATAGGAAGAGTAATGTCATACAAACTACTTGGTGCTAGCATGTCAACCAGCCTGCTCTTTGGGAGGTGAAGTCAGGTCCCAGATCCATTTAGAGGTGTAACAAGGGTGATGAGTCCTGAAAGTCAGTAGATGGTTTGCAATGAATTAGGCTAGCTTGACTCTGTTGGGCCTATATATCTTCTAGTGTCACACTTAGTGACTTCCTTGTGCTGGGACTGTAATAGCTACCAGCCTACTGAACTGCCAGAATGGGTTAAAAAAAAAAGAAGTTGGACAAGTGATAGCTTTCATGTCTCAGGAAATTGGAAAACCTTAGAAAATCTTGCAAAAGCTCTAGCCCCCCAAAAGAAGAATGTGGGGTAATGCATCTTTTTTTCTTCCTTGGCTGCAGTCAGGAAGTCTGATTGTTCATTTATTCAGCACAGACATGTCATTTGCAAAAAGACCTTAGCAAAAATGGCTTGAACCATCTCCAAGTCAGTTCAGGAAATTGGGCCAGATGCTTGCATTTTGGCAACATTTGCTGGGCAAGAATTGGCCCATAAGCAGTACAGAATAGATTGCTGGACTGTTCTTTATTAGTGGTTTTCCCTCTGCAGGAGTGTCTATTGTCACATGTTGCTTTATTAAGGTCAGTTCCAGACTTTGTACATTGAGTAAACCTATGAGAGGATGCACTAGTACACTCGTGTGCTACAGCTGTCTGAAACCCCTACAGTCACACTGATTTGTTTGGGATATGTTTACATACTGACAAAGTTGTAACAATAGATTGCCTAAACTTGTGGTCAAGTGTTATCAAGTGTCAGTATGTTTGGAGTGCATTTCTGAATAAAGTCTTGGATCTAGTTTAAATATAAATGTCTAAATCTGCATTTTGGCTCTTAAACAGTGTTGGTTTGGCTTTCAAGATGCTAAAAGCATGCTGAACTACACTTGACCTTATCCACCATCACTGGCAATCACATTACCTCTGTGTATGTAGATAGTATAGACCTCCTTCAGCTCACCTTTATCTGCACCAGTACTAATTGTGGAAGGTGGACACAGTTCTATGTTTTCTATTGGGGATGATGGAATATTGGCAAGCACTGGTAGCATAACTGAAGATGAGGTGTGATGCTTGCATGCATGCTGTGGAACCTAATTGTGAGTGGAGGAGAAAAAGGACTTCTGCTGTTTCATTTGTTGCTGGATTTTGTGCATTTACATTGGTGCAAACAGTATTTTAAAGTCACAAGAAATCCTGGCATTCACAAGAAATCTGTCATTTTTTAAATTGCAGAGTGGACTGGGTAAAGGTGGCAAGGCTGTAGAGATGTGAAAGATTTCACACAGCAGCATCTGAGCATGAAACTCACTGTGCCAGTGGTTGCACAAAATCACTTCTCTGTTCTCTAAGTGCATTGGCCATAAATTCTTTCTGATCAGGAGAAAAAAATGCACAGCCTGCTATGCTTATGAGTGCAAATATCATAGAGTTTATAAGCAGAGCATCTGAGTTATGCTCACAGCACATAAAGTTTATCTCTTGGTATATAAAACTCAGTTATGAAAAAAAGCACTGAAAAATTACTTCAAACACATTTCTCTCACCCTTCCAACATATATGTCAGAGCAGGTCTTTTTACAGTAGGCCTCATCTGAATCTGAATATTGACAGAGAAGTTTTTTAAAGATACTATCTCAGGTATGTGAAATAGGACTACAAATAGGAACATCATTTTGGAAACTTTCAGTTAAAATTGTAACAAAGCTAAATGAAAAGCTGTAGAAAATTCCAAGTGCCTAAAACCTACATTGTGAATGCTCATATCAAAATCCCACTAACTTCAGAGAAAATCCCAGACATGTTAATTTTTAAGCTGGTTTCTTTTAACACAATCCTATCTTTGCTGTAGCCAAGATGCCTCTGTGGTAGGGTAAGTACATAAAAAAATTAGTGTAACATATCTACTCTGACTTCTGAAGTTTATTCTAGGTGTTCCAGCATTGAATGTAAATCCCATATTTGACAACTAGAAGTCTGAATAAAGAACTGAAATACTAATTACACAGTGCCAATTATATACACAGGAGACTAATAAAACAGTGCTCAGATTTACACAGGTAGTGTGTATATCTGAAATGGACAGAGTGTACAATTTTCTTCCCTATGTGAAACAGAGTACAGAACACTGTGTTACTTAGCTCTTCTGTTTTATAATTACTAACTCTCCCTTCCTGGTACTTAATACTACTTGTACTTGCTAGGTTAATGCCAGTGGACACTGAACACAGCACGTGCCTTCTCAATACATTGAAAAGCCAGCTCCCCTGATCAAGTGCTCAACTAGATGAAATAAGAGGTTGTAGTTGAGTTGTGCTATGGGAAGTTATCCACTTTTTATTAAATTAGGCAGTCTTAATACTACAAAACACCACAGGATGTATCTAAGGTGTAGAGCTGATAGTTCTTACCCAATAAAGCACACTAGGAGCTGTATTTATCAAAAGAATCCTGAGGCCAAAGGCTGGTCTTACAGACACTTCTTTTGCTGAGGCTGAAACTCCTGTCTCTACCATCTGACTCTTAACATCTCCTATACCTCAGAGGTCTTTTTTCCCCATTTGTATCTATCCCCTCACCTGCAGTAACCCTGTGAGATACTTGTCTCCTCTGTCCTTCAGCAGCAGCAATGCTGAAGAAAGAATACACATTTTCAGTGTTGGAGCTGCAGGTGCCCAGAACTCGGATGCCACCAAATGCCAGAGCAAGCAACTTCAGTTAGCCCACAGCTATATTAATTGGAGAAGGAGGAACTTCAGGGAATTTAGCAAAGTTTCTATTGTGCATGGGCAGCTATGATTCTTTAGACATTCATCATTTTGCTTGGGGATGATAATGAGGAGGATTGTCATCTTAAGCTCTGGGGCAACAACCAAGTTCCAGTTTCAAATTGGTCCCAAAGCTGGTTTTCAATAAGCCTGCCTCTGAATATAATCAATGTATGTACATGGCATGTAGTCAGCAAGACCAGACTCTCTTGTATGTGTGATGCAGAGCCATATTCTACACATGTGGAACACATCAGGTGTCTTGGACATGCTGTGCTTGCACGCGTGGTGGTCAGAGCCTTAAGCACTCATAGTAGGAGGTTTGGGGTAAACTTGAAAGGAACAGACAAAATCTTGACACCAGGGCAGCACCTATACTGCTTATTAAAACCTGGTTCCAGAGGACTGAGTTTTCAGTTAAAAGTCTTAAAGGTTTTACAGAAATTTTAAAGAATTTATTTCCTCCTAACTTCATTCTGAGAAAGAGCTGAAACATTTCTGCCCATGTTTATAACCAGCTCCAAATCAAATGCAAGTTTAAAAGGCTGAAAACTTTTAGCAGTAAGCTATCAGTAGCCTTACTGCCTGGCTTAGATTTTCACAGGAAATAACTTTTTGGGTTTTTTATGTTGCTTTTCAGGGCAGCAAAATGAGTGTATAATAAATTATGGTAAATATCCCAACTGCATGTCATTAGTTTTTATCCAAACCACAAGTGGCCCTAAGCATCATCTACTTCTGAGACAAAGAGGCAACAATATACCATCTTCTTACAGGCAACAGACAAGTGTTGCTGTATGTGTCCCAAAGAAGAAAAAAGATTTTTTAGAAGTTACTTCTGAATTAGAGAAGCCTTTGTTGTTTTTCTTCCCAGCAGAGTATCATAACTACAAAGTCAGAGCTTTCTGCAACAGCTTCCAGTTGTATAGCAAAATTCCATCACTGACATGCCACAGTTAGTTGTGAGAGGAAAGGTGCTAGGTCACTGCTTCTTCAGAGCCAAGAGATGCACCTTATGTTTTTTATATGACTCCCAAAGTACATCTTCTTTTACATGTTTCATTTTATGCATGTAGGTAGAATAAACATTTATTTGAATAAGTTATTCATAAATGAATCATATTCCTAGTAAAGTGTCAAGGCTTGTTGTCTGACATAGATTTTACATACCTGTGGTACACAGATCACAGTTCAGTTCTAGAGTTTATGTAGTGATGGAGCCATCAGCCTTCCCTAGCTGCCTCATCTTCTAAACCCTGTCACCTTCCCAGTCCTCTGCTTCTGTAGGAGAGACATGGGGGCCTGGACCTACCACCTCCAAAGTGGCACAGCATTAGCAACAGAAATATCAATGGCAGAAGACAAGGTTATGAATAGTTAGAACTAAATAATCCTTACTAAGGGTGTAAAGTAACTTTATGATGAGTAAGCAGTACTACAGCAGCTCGATATTCAGATAGCACTGTAAATAATTTAGCTATGTATCACCTAAAATTAGTAGTGTTTTTTCTTCTGCAACAATATAGATATTTCAGTTTTAAATATTGGCAGTATCAAAATAATGATTGGAGTTTTTCAGACTTGGACTGTTTTCCTTTCTTTAAAGGCCCCACAAACCAAATGTAATCTTTTGCATTAAGACTGTGACATTTCAACTGGCAACTAACAAAATGTGTTTTAATTCATGCTATACAAGTAAAAACTGACTTTACTTCACTTTCCCAGTAACTCTTGACTTGAAACAAAGCAGACAAAGCTCCAGTGCAAAAGGACTTTTTAAACAATGAGAAAATGAGATTATAAAGGATACTCAACCACAACCTTAGCTAATGCAGTTCAGTACAGCAAGCATCAGAATCTTTTGAGGTAAGATGAGCATCTTTGATGCAGTCTGTTTCAGGTTACCTTCAGACAAATGAATAAAAATGTTCCAATTCAAGCTGCATTAAAGTATTATACCTTGTTCTACCATACATTTAAAAGGAGAGAAGTTCTGATTATACAAACACAAAGGGAGGAAATTCCATTTTTTCCTTCTCATCTGATGGTCATGCTTCCTTCTGCATTATCACCTCCCACATTTGTACTCTTTATCTTTTCTGTTTCTCACAATGGCAGTGGCCACCTGACAATAAACCCAAAAATGTTTTGGACAATGTATGTAGATTTTCCTTTTATCTTGGAGAAGGATTTTGAGGTGGCCTGTTCTCCTACATGGAGGTAGCCTTTCTTCCATCATGTGCTCTTTCATTATTTTCTTGCTTTGTAAGTTAATTCTCTCCCTCTGCTCAGTGATAGCCTTTGTATCTAGCAGCTGTCCCAGTCACCACCAGCAGAACCAAGCAACACCAGCATGCTCTGCCTGCAGAGGGCTGGTGTTGGGTATGTACACACGGGTGACCTACTTCACTGCCTAACTGGCTTTGACACTATTTTTCAGCTATATGGATTAACATTTTTTCTTCCTGAAGTCACCAGTCTTTCTCCTAACCTTTCCTGACTCTAAATCATGTCATCATGGTAAGCCTCATGGCCTCTTAATCTTCTCTTTTCAATAGTATTTGCATGAAGAACTATTAAATTGGGACCTTAAAACTCATCTAGTTGGTTTACAGCATCAGCCAACAGAGGATCCCAAGGAAGAGTTCACAAAGGAAGTGTGTTGTCCCCAAGCATTTCCAGTGTGCAGTAATCTGTGGTTTGGAGGCTTCTGCAGTATGGATGGTGGGTGATATTTTCTTATTTAAAAGCCCTTATATTTAACAGACTTTTCTTCTGTTAATTTGGTTGGTTGGGTGTATCTCCCAAACCTTTAGCATCCTGCAGCATCTTACAGTATCATATAGTAAAGACTTCCACAGCTTAAAATCATGTAGAGACACTATCTTTTTGTTGTGAACATGCTTCCTAGCAGCTTCAGTAATATTCTTAGTATTTATATTGGAAAATGACAGTAACAATGTCTCCATCTTCATCTTTTCTCTGCCACTGGTGATTTTGTAGATCTCAGTAACCTGTTTTTCAGAGTTAAGGGCCTGTAGGTATACCCCATACAGAATTGTTCTGTTTCTTTGGTTATCCTTGTCAAACCTTTTCTAAAATATTTCCAGTTCTATACTGCCCTTTTAGAGATGTGAAGAAAAGAACTGTACATACTACTCAATATGCAGAGAACTATGGATTGATACTGAGGCTGATGTGTTACAATGTTCTCTGGTTTCTTCTCTGTTCCACTCTTAATAATTCAAAGTCCTTGATTTGTTTTTCTGAGCAAAAGAGAACATTGTGCTGGTATTTGCATAGAAATAGTCATGAGAACCTGCAGATCTCATTTGTGAGTGGAAAACCAGTTTAAAGCCCATCCTTATGTCTATCATTTTTTTCCCATGTGCACTACTTTACACAACTACATCAGATTTTATTTGCCATTTCATTATCCAGGCACTCAGTCTTGTAAGCTCTTTCTTCAGTTCTTCACAGGCAGCCCTTTAACTGCATCACAATTTGTCCTCTAACTTTCCTTTACCTGAATAGCTTAATATCATTAGCAATCTGTGATACCTCACTGCTCACCCTCTTTTTTCCAGATCATTTATGAATACATTAAGCAGCACAAGTCACAGCACAGGTCCCTGCAGACTCCTCTTGTGATCTCCCTCTTCTATGAAAACTGACCTTTTATTTCTGTTTTATTTCTATTTCCTGTCATTTAGCCATTTTTTTAATCCATTCCTCTGTTTCTTGTTGCATAAGGGCACCTATTTTTTGTAAGGGAAAAAAAAAAAGATGCTTTCTCTAGGAACCTCATTGCCCCTGGAAATCCTGGTAACCCTTGAACTTGAGATCTCCCTTGTCCACATACATGGGAACATCACCAAAGAATTACACATCTGCCATACTTGATATAATGCAACAAAAGCTGTATTGTCTTCCTCAATATAGGGCCTTTACTGCCCTACACTTACCTTTGAAATAGATTTGCTAGATTCCCCATACTGCCAGGTCCTGGCATGGATTTTTCTAAGCTGTTGCCCTGTGGAAATAGAAGCAAGAACATTCTTGTAGTCTTTTCTCCTATGGTCTTGGTTTCTCTGAGTGTTCCTTTTACACTTTGATAGTTTACAGGCCCTACCCACTCTGTGGCAAGGCTCCTGTTCTGATACTTATGGAAAAGGACTTGATTTTATCTGGGTTTTTTTCCATGCCTTTTTTTGCAAGTCATTCTTCAGGCTCAGTTGTGATCTGCCTTATCTTATTAATGTAACACAATTTATGAACCCATCTGTTTTCTGCATTTCCAAAACAGTTGCCAAAGGATCCCTTCTTGAGTCTAGTAAACTCCTTTACCTTGTCATTTAGGCATGCTGGCTTCCTCTTCTTCTGTGTCTTTCTTTATAACGTTCTGAGAATGTGGAGGAGCCCATTATTAGAAAGAGGATGAAAACTAGGTTTTTCTCTTGAATACCAGAGAATAGGCCTAAAGGCCAGAATTTACCTTGCAGAAGAGTTACTTTGCATCTTCCTGTCAACAGAAATTTTCTTCTCTGCAGTGAAAGGGTTCTTTCTCTTCTGACATCCTTACTTAACACCAAGTCCTGCTCAACTGGCAGGATCTGTCTGCAATGTTGAAAGAGATCTAAAACTGAAAACCAGCATGTTTTTAAAGAATCTTATACATATATGTGCTTAACTGCCTTTGAAAATCAGTAGATAACTTTACTGTGTACGTGTGCATGCCCCTTACTCCTTACAACTAGTAGAAAGAAACATGAGTGGATAAAAACTAAATCATAACTTGTAATTTTAGGCTTGAAGTTTTAAAAGCTAGTTACATTCCATTCAGATGTAAACAGCTGAGGATATTGACATTGGTTACTGATACTCTTTTATCCAGTCCTAGATCAGTATTTCAAAAAAAATGAATGTAAAAAGTTTTGTTACATTCAAGTCTCCTATGAAGTCATTACAAAACTTTCCTATGTAAATCTTGTTGATTGTAAAAGCTGATGTAAAATGTCAGGTTTATGTTGCATTATTAGCAAGCATATGTGCTTGTTTTCTGGGAAAACATGGCAAGTTTTGCTCTGACCTAAGTACTGGGCTTAATGATCAAAGGAATAAAAATTATCAAGTGAGATCAAACTAGTGAGTTGATGGATCCAACATTCTATATAAGACTTGTCATAAAAACCATCATGGGCAGTTACAGAATATCCAGCTCCCAGATAAATTTTGGGTAACACTTTTTTGTTTAATCTGACTGGATGTTTTCAATTCCTATTTAAGTATCAAATTATTTTTCAAGTGCTATCAGCACTCAGAGGCTTAGCCAATTTTACACATTAATTTTGTGTATTTTAAAAAAATATTATTTTAATAGTCTTTAAAAAGCAGTATTTTTTTAAACACTGCTTACTTCAATTTATTGCTGCTGGCAGAATATGCAAGTTTCAGTAGGAGTTTGCAACTTACTTTCTACTGCTTTTTGTCCTAAATACTTGCATCATGCCACAGGCTGTCTAGGAACTTACCAAACACTTCCTTTATATCAAGCAGTTCACACACAGAAGTCTACAATTTTTACTATTTCATTAAGAATTGATTTTTCCACTTGCACATCATCATACAGAATCTCACAACACCCAGTATTTCTCACACCACCTTCTTCACTAGGAAAAATGACCATTTATTTCATTACCATTTATTTCTACAGGTTTTTTTCTGATCCAAATGTACTTCTTCAGGACAAGGCCTCATCTGTTTTCTTTTTCTGCCAGACTCTTTCATTATTTTTTTAATGTCTAAATAGCATGTTTTGGTTTATTCATTATTGGTTGTCACCCCCTACATATTTCATAACATTATTTTCCATATTTGTTAATTCTTTTGAGAGGGAAGTAAAGCTTAGTGCAATTTTCAGTCAGCTCAAGCCTCTTTTAAACAATTTATTTCTGCATTTCCTGTGACACATCAGTTTGCAGTGTTTTAACCCTTTTTAGAGGAATCCTCATCATGCTGCCATTGAAGTTAATACGAAAAGCTTTGTAGGTTTCAATAGCACAGAATCTAGTCTTTGTTCTTTTTACTTTCTAGTGGCTGAATATAGTCCCCTAATTAACATGGACAAAGAATGTACATCTGCATTCTTCTGCTCTATTTATGTCTCTTGTTTCCAAGTCCTTGAGCGTTTTCTTTGATTGTACCTCCCTTACTTTGAACACAATGTACTCTCTGGCTTTCTTTAGACCTTGTGGATGGACTTTTCCTCAGCTTAGTTTCATCTTGACTATTTTTTTCCACCTTGACATTTGAACAAATAGGTGTATTTTGTTGCCTTCCCTAGCCTTTTCTCATTCACATGGATTTGTAGTTTTTTTGAGTCTGATAGACTTTAAAGGGTAAGTTTTAATGAAAAATAAATTTCTGTGCAATGAGATGTTTTAGAAAACATTGATATTTTATGTACATAGCCCCTATGTATTGTACAGAGATTTTAATTTCTTTTTTATTATCTTCCTAATTTTTGAGGCATTCAGAAACACTACCACTTACATGTTACAGTGCTGGGATTTGGTATGATTTCTTCACCAAAGATAATGAAATTCAATATGTTTCCTGTTGTTTAGTGTACCAGTTACAGTTATTTCTTCAGCTAACTCTTTTGTGTTACTTAAAGAACAGCCCTTCCAGTCAGGTGCTCTGAAAAACAATTTTCAGTTTATCAAACATATGCTTATAAAAAATATGTAGTGCTCTAAAAATTGTCCAATAGTTGAACAATATTTGCAATTACTGTTTTATTAGACTTAAAATCTCTTTTTAAAGAAAGATCTCTTTCAGTAGTATGTGCTCCATATTTTTCTGATGGCAAGGAGTGAACTTTCAAGTCCACTTCCATTCCTGGGAATGTCCTTTATCTATATAACTTCTCCCATTGAATTCATGCATAAAACAAATGTAGCATTCTACTGAAGTTATTATTTTTCCATTTCTTTTCAGTTTAGGTTTATCTGTTATCAGTTCAGCTCAGTTCTGGTTGAGACTCAGCAAAATTTGGGTTTGGTTAACTCCACAAGTAGAATTAGATCCAAGGTGAATTCAAGCAGAATATGTACTATTTTAGTCTAGTTCTTTGTGATGAATTCAGGAATAAACAGAATATATTTACAGTAACAATTATATCAATTCAGGAATAAAGAGCTATCATATCAAAGTAGCTACTACATTTCTAAATTAATTCAGATCTCCTAAGCAAAACTATGTTAAAAAACCCCCAACATAAGCCCCTATAACAACCAAACCAAACAGTACAAAAGAATAACAGAATTATTTTAAGGGAGAGTAATATTCACTGTGATTTTTTTCATTAAAATCCATATACAGAGAGAGCACCTGAGGATTGCAGAGTTATCTTGGACATTGTAATTACCTAACCTGTGAGACTTTAACTCTGGAATCTAACTAGCACCTCCAAATTTCTAAAAGCTGAAGAAAGCAATGAAAATACCTCCCAGATTCTGCAGCATGGCAAAGTAGTGACCCATGTACACATCATCTCTTGGGAACATCTTAATCCCCCATCCCTGACCAGCTACTTAAAATTGCCTGAGTGCAATACAGCTTGTGACCATGTGCCTGGGTCTCCCCTGGGAAAGAGTAAGCCCCACGGTTTGCCCCAGGTGCCACAGGTAGTGGCTGTCAGCCCAGGCATGGTGACAGGTGAGGGGGTCTTCTCACCAATGTTCCCCTGAGAAGCCCCTTACTCCCTTTGCTGTTTTCATTTCTTCTGCACTTCCTGCCTGGAGCAGGGCTGTGGCAAACAAAACAGAGTTGCAATTTTCTGAAGGACTTCCCTTTGGCCAAACAAAGCCTAAAATTTTTAGTCTTACTATTTGACCAAATTTGGAGTGGATTTTTCGAGTGGACAGAAGCAGTGTGCTCCTGACAATGAGAGGACTCAGTGCCAAAATTCAAGCCTTTGCTCTGATGCCTGAACTGTTTAACTTATTTTGCTGAAATCTTCCAAAATAATTCAGTATGAGGTGGATAACATTTGTAACTGGGATCAGTCAAAAGAAATCAGCTCCTATGAATGTTTCTAGTTAGGCCTGTAACTAGTTACATGACTGAAACAAAGAGTACAAGAGATGATCACTTGGTGACTCATGATCTTTCCCCTCAAAGAGTTGGAATTGACTCTGACAAACTGTTTTTTTCTTTATCTTGGGATAAAAGTAGTTAAAAGGGAAAGTCACAAAAAAGTCACAGTCAAAATCAGTGTCAAAATTTGTTAAGCTGAATTGATGAGGTTGGTCTATGGCTTGGGCATCTCTAATTGTTATAACTAGTTAATCAGCTCAGTCCAGACATTTAGAAACACTGGTGGCCACATCTGCAAATCTCTTTAATTTTGCCAACAGCCTCACTGGTCTACCAGAACATACCTTGCCTCAGAGGTCATGGTCATGAAGGAGACATCCCATGCTGGCAAAAAGAATTGCACTAGGAGTGTTGAACTGTCAATAGAGAGACCGTATTTGGACACCACACTCTTTGGGAGCTAGGGTGCTCCAGAGTGGTTTGTTTGTGATGATCTGTGTTGCTAGGCAGATGGGCAGCTACAGCTTGTACCAACAGGAGCTTTTTCTGGACATGAGACTGCAGTTCCTAGAAATGAGTAACTGAAGTACCTTTAAAAAAGTTGCCCAAGAATGATAAACACTTGATTGTGAAAGGGATGGCAGAAAAATCTACATACTCAGAGGCAACTAGACTGTCTAGATTGGTATTTTTTCCTCTTGAGTTCTCCTCTGTTGAAATAAAATATAAGAATGAAAAAGTTCCCTCTTTACCTGCCTCACAGGCACTAAACAGTAACTAGCTATATGAGGCATTGTACCAATATTGAGTAATCAAAGTTAAATGTTCCTTTCTCTCTACACTGATCACCTTCAGTCTCTCTTCTGTGAAATGAACACTGCAGAAGGTGGAATGACTTAAATATCACTTCTTTTTCCCCTAATAAAAGATGTTCCTAACTAAAAAGGTGTGCACTAGTTTTTGCCATGCTTTCTGTAAGCACTCAAGCAGGACAGAGGCATAGGGATGGGGTGGTCTTCACTACTGAAGTGTGTGTAGGAGTGAGGAGAAATAGGAAAGAACCATCTTCTCAGCTTCACATAGCTGAGAGGCCTAAATACAGACCTGCTGTGAGTGCTTCCCTCCTGTCACTTCTTCAGCCCCTTCATGCTCAGGAGTGGTCTCTGCATGCTGTTACTAGGGCATGGGAACAACTCATAGGGGCTGTACTCTTTTTTTTTTGAACTGTATTAAGCTCAAGAAATTGTACCTTTAGATTGCTACTTCTAAATACCAATCTTTAAAGAACACATTTATAGTAAGCAATTCAATTAAAATACAAAGAACTTTAGAGACCTTGAAAGGTTTATTCATTCTCTAATTTTTTTTAAACTCATTTGCATTACATATTTTCTTGGAGAATGGTAATAAAAATGCTAGAAGATCAGTCTTCAAACTCTCTTCAAGAGAACCAGCTCTTGCAATCAGGCTTCAAAGACCCATAACACCATTAATGAACAGCTCCCCAAGTGCCTATCTTGGCCCATCCAAAGACTTCATGGAAAACAGCATTCCACAGACAAATTTGTCTTAACCCTTCAGCTGTACATTTTATGCACATTTGTTACAGTAGAGTAAGCTTGCAGTAGCTGCACAGTCCACTTCCAGATTATTTTGTTCAGGCTTTCAGTAGTTGTCTTGATTGCTATTACTCAGAAAACAAATGGCTACCACAATCCCCTGCATCTTCACCAAGCTATAGTTTGAGAGTGAAATAAAGAACTCCCACCTTTTACAATGAGGTTAAGAATGGTGTTGCTAGACTGATGAAGCTAGCTTGTGCTTCTAACAGCTGAATGCAATGGCTGCCCTCACGTTTTGACAGAGTTAAGAAAAATTACTTCAGAAAAGCATTAAAATTCATACTTTATAGATTTCCTTTGGAACTTGAGATACTGCTGATGGACCCACTGGTCCCACTGAAATCACAGGGATTGCCTATCTGTGGTTCACATCTGTAAGAGATTTAAGTATTTCTCTCAATACTAAAACATGACCACACACACTAGCTGCTTACATGAAACTTTTTCCAGATGAGGTTATTTATTTGTGTCAGGTTTTTAAGACAGATTTCATCACTATTTCACATGGACCTGCTGGAGCGGGTCCAAAGGAGGGCTACGAAAATGATCAGTGGGCTGGAACACCTCCCCTATGAAGGCAGGCTGAGGGAGCTGGGATTGTGCAGCCTGGAAAAGAGAAGGCTTTGGGGGGACCTAACAGTCACCTTCCAGTACCTGAAGGGAACTAACAAACAGGCTGGCGAGGGCCTGTTTACAAAGGCCTGTAGTGAAAGGACAAGGGGTAATGGTTTTAAATTAGAGTAGATTTAGATTAGGTATCAGGAAAAAGTTCCTTACCATGAGGGTAGTGGAGCACTGGAACAGGTTGCCCAGAGAGGTGGTTGAGGCCCTGTCCCTGGAAGCATTCAAGGTGAGGCTAGACAAGGTTCTGAGCAACCTGATTTAGTTGGGGATGTCCCTGCTCACTATAGGGGGTTGGACTAGATGACCTCTGAGGTCCCTTCCAACCCAGGTAATGATTCTATGATTCTCAAATTTATCAAACAACCTTCAGACAAGTTTGGGAAGAAAGGCTGGAACGTTTTTGAAATTCAGCATATGAATTCAAATATGTAATTCTAACAGAGACAAATTCAATCCTCATACAGATAGGCTTCTATGACTGTCGGCGAACCAAAGAGTAATCTTCAGTCTAGTCAGAAGTATAAATTTGAAAGACTGCTACAGCTTCTCCTTATCTACCGTTGTTACCCCTGGAGGTAGAATACGACCCACAGGTTCTACCACGGCACAGGAGCGGAGCAGGGGCCGAGGGCGCCAGGCCAGCCCACACGGTCGCGGTACCGCCACGGGTACCGTTACCGTTACCGGCATGCTAACCTCTCCCACACTGGAGACAAGGCCCAACCCCACCTTCGGCCGTGCTCGCGCACCTGACCCCGCCCCTGAGGGCCCGCCAAAGGATAGCGCGCGCCTCTCCCAAGCCACGGCCGCGCGCGCGCGCGAGGCCCCCAGCTCGACCGTTAGAGCTGCACCGCCCTGCGCGTGCTCCGCGTTCCCGCCGGCGCCGCCTACACGTCCCGTCAGGCCAAGCACCGTCTGTTCGCCCACAGTAGGCTTCGTCAGCAGCTGGAGCTGTTATCATCGGGAGCATGTAGCGTCCCGCTTCTTGGTTGTACCACTCCAGTGACGGCGGAAAAGGCGTTCGTGTGCCCGGCAGGAATCTTCTCCCCCCCGCCACTTTCCTCGCCCACCTTTGCTGTCATTACCAGGAAATGGGCGTAGCCGAGCGGGAAGCGGAGTCAGCGGCAGAGAAATGACGCCATTGAAGACCCGGATGTTCCTTGAGCAGGCACCACACCGCTCCCCTCTGCCCCCGTCGGCGGATGTGGGTGGCTGGGAAAGGACTTCCCGCGCCCCTCTTCGGGCCAGGTCACGTGACAAGCGTGCTGCCGCCACGTGATCGTGCGCGGCGGCCGCCGCCGCGATGGCCACCGCTCTGGACATTAAGATCAAGCGAGCCAACAAGGTCTATCGCTGCGGGGTGAGTGCGGCCCCAAGCGTGCGGGAGTCGCCTTTTTGCCCAGTAGCCCAAACCAACCCCTCGCGCCCGTTCCCCTCCCTCGTCCCTTCCGCGGCCATATCCCTTCAGGGAGCCCAGTGCCCTTGTCGCAGGCTCGGCTCGAAGCCGTCTGCCCGCCCGCTACCGTGTCCTGGCTTTCCGATGGGACTTGCTGGCAGCTCGGGAACTTCCTGGCCGCCCTGAGGTAGGGAGGCACTTCCTTGGAAGGCGGAATAATTCGTCGCCTTCTGACTTCCCTATGTGGTTGTGGTTCTCTGCTTCGTGCCGTTCTTTGCCGTGGCGGTGGGCTGCGGCAGAGCTGCTGCTGCTATCGCACTGGAGAAGCTTTACTTCTGCTTCTGCTCACAGCTTTCCTTCTGCTCCACTTCTGCCCTCCCCGTGACTTCCCCGTAGGTCCCCACCGAGGATGCTATGGGTTGGCCTCCTATGGCAAAGGGGTGCTCAACTCGGACACGTCCGTAGGTTCAAGGCCTGTTCTGTGTCCTCTCCTAGCTAGCGTGGCGATACCGCAGGATTTACCTCTGAGCTGTCTCTGGGGAGGGCAGAACAAGGCTTCAAAACTTAATGATTCTGTGGCTGGTTTGATATAGTATGTGGGTGTGGACAGATTTTATTAATCTTGTTCTGTTTCTGTCCTCTGCAAGAAACCTGAAAGTGTCTTAAAATGTTATTTGTACCTGGTAGGAAATCTCTTGGGTAAAGTACTTGGGCAGCAGCAGTTTGTTCCCTCCCTTACTGGGCAGGAGTCTGATACCTTATCTATTTTCATTTCTGTAGTTGTTGATAGTGATGAAGTGATTGTGCATACTTCACATTTTGCAGCTACTTGAAAAAAAAAAAATGCTGTGCCTTTTTTAATTGTTGAAGACTTCAAGCATGGTTAAAAAGAAATTAAAAGTCACCAGACTCATGTTTTTGAGATTACTTTTATCAGTGTTTCACTGTTGGTTTGTTGGTGTTGGTGGGTTTGGGGTGTTTTTTGCTATCCGCCACACACTTATGAAAAATCCTTTTAACACACAGCTTTCCCATACATTAGCTGTTACAGCATACTCTTGTAATGTATAAAGTATGTTCCATTCTATTGAGTGTTTTTAATGCTGGAAAACTGCTTTAAATGGATTTGAGTGGAAAGGCATGCAGCATCTGTTCTGCAATTCTCAAATCATCTAGAGAATAACTTTGATAAAGCTGAATTCTCATTTTGTGAACAACACATCCGTTTAGGAAAGGTGTCAGTCTTAAAGACTGCTTTCTGTATCTCACTTTCACATGGTGTTGGTAATGTGTGTTGTTTGAAGGATCATTGCTATTTCAGTGTTGTAATGCTGTGACAATTTTCTGTTTCTTAATTTGGTTTACTTTATATCGTTCTAAATGGGATTATTTTTAATACAGAAAAGGGTTATTCTCTCTTTAAGCTGCAATTAAATAAGATATTTATGGGTAGTAAGTCTGTCAATATTGTTTGTTTGCTTCCACTTTTAACTCCATGCATAAAAGGTTGTAACTTTAGTTCAGTAACTAGGCCTGAATTTTGGAGGTCTGAGTGATGTGAAACAAAATGAGGAAAGAGCTGTATGCTGGAAATACAATGTGAATTTTTAATAGACACAGAGGCACAGAAAGGTATTGCCATCTCTCTTTAATTAGACATGGAATATATGCAGGTTTCTGGTTTTATTTTCTCTTTTTGGAACATTACTGATATGTACTTCAGTGACAGTAGCAAAGCTAATAATACCTCTGGTCTATGGCAACTTACATCCCCAAATACTCTTGTGTCAATACTACTTGGAAATGAAGGGATTGCTTTGGTCAAGCCCAGTTCATCCTAATGTATATGTCTAGCTATTCATTTGAAGGCAATAGGGATACTGTGCCTAGACTAGATCTTCTTTCTGATCTATTTAAAGCTGCATTTGGATGTGGAAGAAGTTGAGGTCTAAATTATGCACTGGTATAATAGTCTTTGTGTTATGCCCATTACATTATAATAGCACAAAAAGCTGCCAAAACCTTATTGAGCTTTCTAAGTCATAATTTGCCCAAGTGCATGATTAATCCAGTATAACTACACAATGCCACTTACCTCTTTAGCCATTTCATTTCTGCTGCCTCTCTTGTGCTGACAGTATTGACTATGCAGAAAGCCACATCAGGGAAGGGGATTGTATTTGGCTGGTGTGGCACTCCAAAAAATGGAATTAATAACAATTAAAAAAATTGATTTGTTGAATCATGGACATCATTGCTTTTTCTTATGAATGTCTTCTTGGGCAGAGTAGCAAAAGACAGGAACAATCAGTATCAGAATGATCTTGTGCTGGATGACCTACATCTATATTAGACTTAGCAGAACAGCTCCAACAGAGCAGGAAATTGGATGAACAAACTAAAGAGGTGTGAATGAAGAACAGTCTTAAAGAATCTCAGCCTGTGATTTATAGGTGATAATAGACCAAGGAACTGGTAATGGCAGTGGCTGATGGTTCTGCCATTCAAGTTTTGGTTCTGTACCTCTTGAGGGCAGGTAGCCTGAGTGAAATATTGGGGTATTTTTAGCAATTGGCATGTCTGTCATTTGTACATCAGCCAGCATCATTATAACTGCTGAGTGTATTTGCTACATATCTTTATTCCCTCCAAATGGGAAAAGCTGGCCTAAACAGATCACTTTAAATTGTGAGTAAAAAACAAGCTTGCCACTTCTTGGACCAAAAGAGTAATGCTATTGTTTTAAAGATGAAAGAAGAGGGAAAGGAAAAAAAAAAGAGAGGATTTATGGATCCTAATATCATGCCCTACAACAGCAAAATCAGGCTTATTGTAGTTCTTAGGAACAGCAGATGTGTTCAGGAGACTTTATTTTTTTTTTTCTCCTTTCATTTGGATGGTAAATTCTTGAGCCATTGAGGCTCATGTAATAAACTCAGGAATGCTGGAAGAATGAGGGCACAGACATAACTAATGATGTGTTTTGTTTAGAAAACCTGAACAGGATGACTGGTAACTGGGGCAGTTATTCTGAGACTGATAATTAAAAGAATTATAGGCTGAAAGGCCTGAAAAATGAATTGTACAAAGAAAGGTGCCATCAGCCAAGACTTTTAATAGCATGTGAGTCCAAAATATACTTAAGTTAGATTTTGCCCATAAAGAATCTTTTAACTTCCTCCTACTTAGGAGTAAATCTGAGTGTTGAGGTTTTAAAGCATCTAATGGCTAGTTGGTTGGGTCTAGCAGAGTTTTTCTATTGAATGTGGTCAAATCCTTTCTAAATGATCAGCAGAATATGTAGTTAAGATTTGCAGGTGGCTTGCATAGCCAGGGGAATACATATAATCTGAAAGTACATAATAACTAGCTAAAATTACTTTTCTAGCTCCTTAATGTAACAAGTGGACCTGAGAGTGTAAACAGGTTGGATTAGTGCATCTTTTAATACTGAAAGGAATTTTCCCAACAATTTGTGGGACAGGACAGTGTGTAATTTGATCCTTCCAGTCTTTACATAAACTGTATAGATACTGTATAGCTGTCTAGTTCAGTCAGAAGTCTAGGTGTGACTTAGGACTCTGAAGATGAGATTCTATGATGTGTGTTAGGCACTGTGTCATGTTAGAGAAATGAGGAATTGTGGTGCTGGATCAGATGAAGCAGGTGTTCATCTTTGTTGTGACCTTGAAAGTGACTGATGCTTTGAAGGTGTCAGTTGCCCTGGCAATTTTGTGTGCATATATGAATGATAAAGAACTGACAACAGCTGAAAACCTTGCTTGGGATCCTTAACCAGGGACAGTCTTCTCACAAGAATGTTTTGTTTGCAGCTTAGCATCCATACCTCAGTGCTCTGTCTGCTTCACATAATACACTCACTGGCCTTCCTGTGGATGAATATTCTGATTAGAGTTCTGTGTAGAACTCTTAGTTCCATCTTAAAAGTTTTACCCTTACATGGTGAAGCCATAAGGAGATTCTAGTAAAGAACAAGGTAAAAAGTGAGTAAAGAGCAACTGATTCTAAGTTACTGCATCATAGTATGTGGGGATTAATTCCAGTGGTGATTTTGTGATGTTAAATGTAAACCAACCCCTTTTGATAGGGACTGAAAATAGTGCTAGTGTAGTATTAAGTGATGCCATGTAACTTTTATAATGGCACATGTTTGCAAATGTTTTGCAAAAGTAAAGTTTTCTCATAAATTGAGTATTAACTGCAAGTATTTGAATATCTTGTTCTTCAGTTTGTGCTTTAGGAGGACAGGTATACTGATTGCTTTGTATTTAGAGGGGACCCTGCTTTTATATGAAAAAACATAAAGTAGCTCTTCTCCAGAAATGACATAGCCCACTTCCCTCCCTCATCAAACAGAATGAGAATCTGATTGCACATAAACAGTTAAAGTAAATATTATAGCATCTTTCTGATGATACTTCCCTCTGCTTTACACTAGTGACCTTTAAAAGTTTTTGTGTTTACTGATTTTGAGGTGTTTTTTCATTTCTCAAGAGACATTGAATGTTCTAAGAAAAATTCATACTTCAGGTTATTCTTCTCCTTCTGCCCCAACTGGATACACCCTTATTGTGTGAAAATATGTAGGCAATAGCTCTGGAATAGGTTGTTGCTGTGTAGTGGGAGACTGTTCTCATTTATTAAAGCAGTTCATATGTTAAGGGTTGTCCTTGCTTCTTATAGTTCAGGTGTACTCATTTTTCAAAGCAATAACCTAGTTGCTTGTACTAATTAAAGCCTGTTAGCAGAGCAGTACAGCATTTGGGTCAGCTTTTCTTTGCTGTCCTTTTATGCTTGTGCCTACTGTTCCTGGCATTTCCCAATTGCTGCAGGTCCTCTTTTCAGCCTTGCATGTCAGCCTTCGTTGTGATGCCTGATGCTCTACTGTTGTCCTGTTCTGCTTTAAACTGCCTGACCCATTTTCTATCTTGTCATCCTGTACCACTGGTAAAGATGAAAAGCTGGCAAAATTCAAATGGCATGCCTCAGAAAGGCACATAACTAGACTGGTTTTAATTGGTTGAGTGGGCAGTCTAAATTATCTTTGGTTGGAGTGGTCTGTTGTTCGGTGTCTAGTTTGTAAACCTGGTGAAGGTGCAGAGACCATTACCATGGAGCAGAAGAGGAAGCTAGCATCAAGAAACTCTCTGCAGGTTCTCAAATCACTTGCTGCTATTTCCAGACATGGAACTCTGGACTGGGATGAATTCTGTGTTGTAGGAGAGGGGAAGGATAAACTATGGGGTATGTAAAATGAACCATGTGTCATTCTTATGCAGTTAATCTTTGTTTTTAGTCTTAGAACTTTGAAAATGCAGTGTTCTTGTGCAAATACAATTTTGTTGGCAAAGCATTCTTAATGGGATAGGTGACAGGTCTCATACACCTTGTGCCTTTGATTCAGATACCCTTTTAAACTATTTGTGCTGTACCATGGAAATTGCTTATGTAGCAGAAATGTTTTTTATCTATCTGTTTGTTTATTTAATCCCTGCTCTGCTCCACTCTTGAGGTTAGTCTTGCCCTCAGGTTGGCCATCAGTTTTAGATGTCATGCTTTCCCTTCAGTCTCCCATGGCTGCCCATCCCACTCTTCATATAAAACTTCCTCCTGGGATTTCATTCTAACATGTGAAATGTACTTGTCTATTACCAACTGGCCTTACAGTTGTTTATGGGGTTATTTTTTGTCTTCCTGGAGAGAAACTGAAGCTTAGATTAGTACTTCTGCAAGGAGGAGGAGAATAGCTTTAAAGAAATGAGAAATAGAGAGATCTCTTCCTCACACTGCTTTCATTATCAGTATTTGTCTTTTCTGATAAGGTTAGACTATTCTCTGAGAACAGTTTTCTGGAGTTTGAAAACCTGCTAGCAGGCTAAGTAACAGCTATAGAAGAAATTTATTTAAACCAATGTTTTCATGTTCTCTTTTCTCCTGTTAGGAAATTCTTTCTGGAGTCGTGGTCATAACAAGTAAGGACACAGTCCAGCACCAAGGGATCTCATTAACAATGGAAGGATCAGTAAATCTGCAGCTTAGTGCCAAAAGTGTGGGTGTGTTTGAAGCTTTCTATAACTCTGTCAAGGTAAGACCTGTGTAGGTTAATCTTGTTAGCAACAAAACATTTGTCTTCTTTCTCAAATCTTAATAGCTCTCAGGTAGTTGTAGCACTTGATGGTATGTAATTGAGGGAAAGCAGGAAAGTTAGGGTAGCATCAGTGCAGGACCTTTTAAGGTCTTAATTTGGATCCTAGTTAATTTCTTTACTGTATGAATAATCAGCCCATCCATCAATGATTAAAAAACAGTAGCCATGGATTTTCTTTCTCCTATTAGAGGAAAGGTATTAGTAAAACTCCAGGAGAAAAAAATGTAATCTTCAAGCAAGCTTCTCCAGTTGAATCCTAGTTACCTGTTGTTCCAGTAAGAGACTAGCCCTAAATGTAGGTCTTTAAGGTGGGAAAGGGCCAGAGAGAAGGTAGGAGGGAATGGCTCACTGCTTAGCTGGCACTCCTACTTGTAGATTCTTTCTGCTACTATTAAAGGTCATAGTTTAGAAAGTGAAACTTCACTTTCCACAGTACTTGAGACTCTGCTGTTCAGTTCTCTAAATATCTTTGATCATTAGTATGATACAACCATAAAGTAGATCACAACTTGTTTTCTTGAGGAAAGCATTCTTAATATTTCTTTTCTGTGTAAGACTGGAGAGCTGTGTGTTGTTAAGAAATAGCTGGGTTTTTGGAAATTCAGGAAGTTTATTAGAGTGGTTGTTGCTTCTTGAAATAATGGGGTTGTCACTCTGCTTCAGCCTAAACATCTTAATATTTATCTTTGCAGCCTATTCAAATTATTAACAGCACTATTGAAATGGTAAAACCAGGGAAGCTTCCCAGTGGCAAGACAGAAATTCCATTTGAATTTCCACTGCATGTGAAGGGGAACAAAGTTCTGTATGAGACATATCATGGTGTCTTTGTTAATATTCAGGTAAGGCAGTCATATCTGTAAAGAAAATCTGAACTTGTGTTATCTGCAGAATGTATTCTGAAGGATCTCTTACTGCCTGGAAGCAGAGGATGAAGTTTTGTGGAAGTTGGTTTGGTTTTTTTTCATAGTGCAATACACTTTCTCAATTTGAAGGAGGAGCAAAAAGTTAGAGCTCCTTTGAAGTAGCTTTTAAGCTTCCCATTAATTAATATAGCATTGTTCTGGTGTATTTTCTAGATATCATTTAAGATTAAAAATCATGACACATGTTCACATTTCAAGTACTAGTTTGTAGGTAGTTCCTGGTTGCATTTTTCAGTTCCAGTTTCTAGGAGTAGACACTTTCCACAGGTGGTTAACACTTAAGTGTGGCAAAGGAACCATTCTGAGATCTTAAAAGCACATTATATTGATGGGATTCCAAAACATTGTTGTGATGTCTCTTCCTTTTTCTGTACCAGCCAGCTTAAGCTTTTCATTGGGAATAGTTGATGGTAATGAAACTGATCAGGAGTAACATGGGATGTACAAGGGGGAATGAAAAGCATACTGGAAAGAGAGGCTTTGGGTTGAGAAAGGATAAAATGTATTTGCCACACTTGTTAAATCTTGTACAGTTCTCTTGCAGGGTGGTGTTTGGAATTAGTTCTGATTTTACTGTGAAAGAAGGTAATCTATATAGTAGTTAGTACATAGTTGGAAGGCAGTGTGTGTACTGTTAACCTGGTGCTGGTGGGACTTTCTTTATCTAACAGAGATAAATCCTACAGGAACAAAGCCATGTAGTGTTCAGAGTCTGTTCTCCTGCATTTGTTTCTGAGATGTCCTCTTAACTAGAGGCAGTTTTCCCAACACTTACTGTTTCAGGCATTCCATATGGAGTAGTCTTTAAAGAATGATGGCATAAACAGAAAACTAACAAGATGTCTTGCCTGAAATACCTTGTCAGGACCACTGTAACATATGTTTCATCCCTCCTTATGTTGGAGACAACTACATCCATTCCCTTCATGGAAAAAGACTGCACCACAGTCCTTTTCTTCCAAACAAATGTGACTCTCTAACTTCATAATGAAGACTCAAAGTGTTGAGAGCTTGTAGCATCTTGAAAAACATGAGTTGTTTGCTTTCTGATAAAGTAGTAACATTTCCTGCCCACATCTATATATGCTACATGGTTGTAATAAAATCCTGTGGAAACACAATTTTGAAACTTTATCTTTTTTGGTTACAAGTTGTTTTACCATTGGGGAGTTTGGTTTGGGTGTTTGGTTTTTGGTTTGTGAGTTTGCTGGTTGGTTTTCTCTGAGGGAGAGTCTTTCTTCAGCCATCTCTTGAATGTAAATGTTGCATTAGATGATGTTTTTTCTTACTGAGGAGTGGTTTTTTTCTAGTTTGGTGGTGGTTTGGTTTTGTGGGTTTTGGGTGTTAGCTTTTTTTTCCTGTAAGGAAAAAGTTGAAGGTGCCCCTATAAATGCAAAACATTTCAGACCAATGCTGATGAAGACTCACAGGGTTGTAAATTCCACCTCCCCACATCTCCTTGTAGCCCACTGATGAGTGAGAGTATTGGATTTGATGACAGAGTGGAGCATAAAGCTGTCAGCAATTCAACTGAACTGAAAGGCTTATGTTGCACTTTGGGATTTAAAAACCTGTAACAAACCAGAAACCCTCCAAACCCCCCTACCTACTAGCCTATCAGAACTAACTAAAGTAATAATTCCCTTGGGTTTTGTCTACATTCAGACAGTTTTTAAAGTACTTCCCATATTTTTGTTCAGTCTTGGCTTTCTTCCTAACAGAACATCTGTTGTTTGTGGAGGGTATGTCAAAAATGGTGCAAAACTAGTTGAGCTGTGTTCCACAATCCAGGTATCTTGCCTGTGATCAATATCAGTTGTTCTAATCTATACTTCAGTGGTGAATGTTTGGTTTGTTTTGTCATTCCCTCTCTCATCTACATAGCTTCTCTTTACAGGCCAGGGGTAAAATGTAATGAAAAGGTTAATCATTAGGTTTCAGCCAAGTCATATTCTCCTGAAGAGGAAAATGTAGTGCTGAGATGCTGTTGGAGAAACACTTCTTAGACCTCTGTGCAAGTCCTGTGCAGTTTAGCTTCTATTTCTTGATCTAGATATTAGTGTGCTAGCTGGAGTTTCAGTATCAAGATTCAAGTTTCTGTTCTCATGCAGAGACCTCCTAATTAGACACAGAAAGGGAGGCTGTGGGCTAAATTCCAAGGCCTGTGTGGTCCTTGCTGCCTCATTGCAGTGTGTTCCCTCATCTGAGTGAAGTATAGTGCAGTAATAGAAAACTGGCTAACAGAGATCAACTTCAGCAGAAACCATAATCTCTGATGGGGAAAGAGATAAGCTCCCCAGTCTTGTTCTTGCATGCATATTCAGGTTATGTGCAGAGAGGCATCATAAACTAGAAGTTAAGAAGCTGAATTCATAGTCTGAGTGCACCTGGTTTTGCCAATTCCTTATCTGTAAAGAAGGCATTAAAACCAAAACAACAAAAACCTCTACCTCAAGGAATTCCCTATCTTACAAGGATGTTGAAAGGCAATGTTACAGATGCTGATGTATATGATTACAATGTCATACTAGTTTTTTGACCACTTGTTTATGGCTCCCTTTTTAGGGAAGAAAGAGGAAGAAATTAACAGCAAGTTTTTGAACAGTAAATAGCAGAATTAACCTTGTTGCCTGACTTTGCTGCCATGGTATATGATCAAAGACAGTTCCCACTTTAAATATGCATGTGTTACCCCTGTGAAATTGAATCTTACACTAAACTTAAAGTTAGAGGGGCTGTAAATATATCTTACTGATAATCACTTACCCAAATTATGGTGAAAAGCTATATCTCCATCACTCTTAGCTGGATACACTTTGGATGCTGAAGCCAAACAAGAATACTGCTCTCTCTCAGTGAATGTGTCCCTCAATCTCCTAGATTGATACAGAACATGGAAGATATGCAGAGCATTTGCAAGTGACTATGGGACTGGAAACACAAATTAAAACCAGCTTCCATTTAGGTGCATCTAAAATCGTAATATACCTCTTATCTCCTTTCCCTCTCCATATCACTAGTATGTACATTGCCTACTAATCTGTTTTAAACAATGCCTTCAATATTAGGTAAATGATAACATTCTGCACATATTCAATAAAAAGATGAAAAGTTAAGAGAGAGGAAATATTAACCCAGGCTTCCCTTGTTCTCTGCCAGTATACCCTCCGCTGTGATATGAGACGTTCTCTGCTGGCAAAAGACCTAACAAAGACTTGTGAATTCATTGTCCACTCACTGGTAAGTGTGCTTTCCATTAACTAGACAAAGTGAGACATTTTTCCTCCCTCCCCCCACAGTAAGGTTAGAAAACCAAGTAAAACCATTTTAATTTGTTACAGCAAGACATGGAATATGTATGTCTAAAGGAAGCCAGCCCCAAGCCAAAACAACCAGAGGAGCTGTGGTGTCAGTTGATTCTGATTAGAGTAACACCTCTCTTTTCATTTAAAGAAAATCATACAAAGAGGATCTGGATTATATTTGTTTCTATACTGCACTGAGTTTATTCTCTTATTCATCCTTTAATTTCTGAAACAATAGTGTGGTTAGATAAATACTATGGCATTCTTCTAAACACTGTTTCAGATTATCTAAGCATTTCTTAGCCAAAGAGTTCAGGCACCACCATGCCTGTCCTGGAAGTGGGAGGTAGTTGGTGAAGAGAAAATACCTGATTTCTGTTCTTCAGATGCCTAATTATGATTTAAAGCCCTGATTCCAAGTATCAAAGCTTGAACTGCATCGAGTTGGAAATAAGAAGCTTGTCAGCTTAATCACCTTTGCTGTTAAGTAAGCCCATGGCTGGCACTATGCTAGGATAACTGGGTTAACAAATACCCATATCCTGCAGTTAGCAACATGGAGACAGCCTTCCTCCTGTGGGAGATATCATTGTGGGATGAGATTTGACTGTCTCACAAGAAAGGCTTTGCTATTTGAGGTTCCTATATCAGATTGAGGTTTAGTTTATACTGACTTATTCACATGTCCAGAGCATCTGATGTCAGTACAGCCTGTTCAGGCCTAATTAAGTGTCTCTTTTGCCACCCACAGTTTGCTAGAACATACTGTTTGTGTCATTCCTTTGAACTCTAACAGGACAGTAAATTATTAGACTCTTTTGTCTTACTTATGAGTAATGGTGGAAATAGGCTATTTTAGTTCTGTAGTTGCTTTTGTAAAGATTGAACTAGGTGCTATAAAAAAGGTTTTTGTTGGTAAGATTTCATTATTTTCTACAATACATCACTCTACATTTTATTGGTCCATTATTACAACTAAGCCACACTTGTCAAAACACTGAACAAATTACATATTATGCAGTTCCATAGTTTTCTTTCTTGTTCCCACTACAGCACTTCTTAGATCACCAGTCAGTAAATCATGACTCTCTCAGTCAGGGTGAATTAATGAGGTTTTACTGAACATGTAATTCTCCCTGTCAGTGCTCAATGTACCATTTCCCTTAGCCTTACTCTTTGCCAGAATTCCTCATTGATGGGAAAATACACTCAATCTTTTGCTAACATCTTCCAACTTGCAGCTGGGCAGCAGAAGCTATTTTGAATTCTTTAGTAGTGAGGATAGATCCTAACCAAGAGGTCAAGCTAAGCTCATTGGTGGTGGTGTGCTCTGCCAACTCCAAGTTCCATCCAGTTGTGTCTCTCATATCATCAGATGTGCTGACCATCTATCCTAAATATGTAGGGAAAAGAGAGTGCACCTCACTGAGATAAGGGTGGAGAGAGACTTCAGTGAGTGGTAAGTGAAGCTTGCCTTCCTGATGCAGGGTACAGGCTGCATCTCAGCACAGCTCAGGGCCCCTTCAGCCACTTAGGAAAGACTTCTTGGTATTATATATGGTAAATAGTGTAAATAAATACTGAAGAACTGTAATGATGTGTCCCCAGAATTGCTTTTCCAGTGTGGAAAGCTAACCTGGACTAGGTTTTGTTTAATTTATAGGTAAAGAAGCTGACATGTTAAGCCCATTAAATCAATGCTACAGTAGGTTCCATCAGCTGAGGATCTCCTGGTAATGTGAGGATGCCTTAGGAGACCTGAGCTGTTACTGAAAGGGCAGCAGAAAGAGTGCTCAGACAGAACAAGAGGGAGGGAGAGGTTATAAAACATATTTGAAGCAATGGAGCATGTTTGTTTATAATCTCACCCTTTCCCTTGTCCCTGTACTAAGTATTAATAACAAAAGGGAACTTTGCAGGTGATGTAGAATATGTTAATTATTTACAAATACAGAAATGTGAAGTTTAATTTTTTCTATAGCATACCATATGCTTCAGGTGGGCAGTGTATTTCTTTTCTGGGTGGCTCAGAGTAGTCAACCACACATTCTGGATTTATTTTCCTTGTTACATAGATGCATAGTTTCAGTATGAAGACCATGTTGAAAACTTAACACATTCAGCAGTTGTCTTTTTTAGTAGTGTGTTTTGTAAAATCATAATTTACAGTTGAACTCTTTCATTACTTGTAGTCCCAAAAAGGGAAACTGATGCCAAGCCCAGTAGACTTCACTATTACTCCTGAAACTTTGCAGAATGTTAAAGAGGTAAGGGTTTTCTTATTTTAAATGTAATGCTTTTGTGATTCTGAGTGAGAACAAGAGAGGAATGATTAAATGCTGCCCTACACCTAATCACCTCTTTCTATTTGTTCTCCTTTCTTACTCCTGTAAGCAGTGGAGTGGTTCTGCCTGATCTCCTGTGGTAGTGGTGACTAATGTAAGGTATAACTTTGTTCTGGAATGGTTAAACAGTTCTGTCATTTTTCTCAGTGAAAGATGGCAGTGAAGCAAGGGAAACCATGTGTAGCCAAGATCCTTTAAAAATGTGTATTTTGATCCTTGGCTATTCTTTTTGTTTGGTTGGTTGTTGTTTTTACAACCCCATGTGGCTTTGGGAAGCCTGTATGAACACAAGTAGGTGTCTTGGTCATTTAGCTTTCTGAACACTGGCTGTGAAGCAGGGAGCAACTCTGTGTTTACTAATAGTGGTGATGAGAAGAACCTGCATGGGATCATACAATAAAAGCCCATTTTACTAACACATTATTATGACTCAGTATTTCATGGGGTGGTTTTGTCAGGAGTGTAACTTCTGTCATGAAGTTAGAAGAAAATACCCAAGTGAGGTCACATTTATTTCTCCCCAAGGTTTGTTTTGAGTGGAACAGCTAAATTCTGCAGATGTTTGGGGTATCTGAGTGAAAACAGTCTAAACAATAGCTGAGGAGAACCTTTCTGCCATTGCTACTGGCAGCCAGGAATAAGAAGCAAAACAAACAGATGGGGAGAAAAAAGGTTTGTGACAAGAGAGTTGGTTTGGAAGAAGGGAGAATTGGTTAAGTGGGGAAGGAAATCTGATGCCACAATCAAGTGTGAACAGATGGTTGGAAGGTAGGGGCTAACATCAAGGATGTCAATAACAAAAACATAAGGAGAGGGAGAGAGAGAGAGAGAAGGCAGGTTGCAAAAGAAAGGGGAAGGTTATAGCAGGATGCTCAGAGTGTCTGAAGAAAGCTGGATGGTGAAGTTGTGAGCTGAAGATGTGGGTAGAAAACTTGACTGTTTCAGTATGCTCCTGCCAGATCTTGAAATGTAATTGGAGCTTCTGGCATATGACTTTCTCTCCTGGCAGAGACTATCTGTGATGCCTGCTGACCTGGAAAAGGGAAGGGCAGGGAGAGCAAACCCCCTGCTTTGGTCTTGTATGGAAACTGACTTGTCATCCTCGATCAGCTATTCTTTAAGTAGGAAACATGCTTGCTGTTAAGAAAATTATGGAAGTTAAGTGTTATCCTGTATTCATCCTGTGCTCTTTAGTGTCTTTCACTGGTGTCTTGGTGCATAAGCAGTATGCTCCATCCTGTATTAAAGCAAGATTTCAAAATGCCTGTCATCCTTCCCAGTAGCAGCCAGGAGAGAGTTAAAAGGTGGGAAAAATCACTGTAAGGTAACTGGTAACAAAATGGGACCAGAATGCAGTTCTCTAGAGCACTGCCAGCTGATGTTAACTTGACCATGCTCTCATTCCTGCCAGCCTACCTCCTTCACCATGCAGTTCCTGACTTCTGGATTACTTGCAATAGCCAAGTTTTGCCAGGTTCACCCCAGGAAAGATGCTCTTGTGGGTGGCATGAGTAGGGGAGATGCACGTCATGGAGAAGGGCAGTAAGAGATACCTTAATGCCTCTGCTTAAGGATGCCTATTTTTCAAGTTAGATTATTTAAGTTACTTGAGGCATTTCTGAACTTTTGAGTTCTTTACTTTGCAACTTTTGGGGGATTTCTTACCTATGTTGTTCACTGTCTTGCTGTAAGCTTGTTGGTTTTTGGTTGTTTTTTTTTTCTCCTGAGTCTGCTGTTGCAGTTGTCCTTTCTTTTTTTTTCCCATTTTTTTTCCTTTCAGAGAGCTTCACTTCCAAAATTTCTCATCAAAGGTCATCTCAGTTCCACAAACTGTATCATTACACAGCCACTAACAGGGGAGCTTGTAGTGGAGAATGCAGAGGCTGCAGTCAAGAGCATTGAGCTGCAGTTAGTACGTGTGGAAACCTGTGGTAAGTTTCTCTGTAGACAGACTGTGTACAGACTGCAGTAACTGCCACTTGTGCTCTTTCAGCTAAGATAGGAAAGACTGTCAGAAGCCATACAGTTAAAAAGCCTTGCAAAAAACTGTCCTGCACTTGGGGTGTAACAGTCTGAACATTAAATTTGAATAACTTCTGTGATCACAGAATCATAATGTGAAAATATTTCACTCACACTTCCATCCCCCCCAACCCCAGAGTGTGTTTTTGCTTTCAGTTTTGGTCACTGCATTCTCTTTCCCTCCTCTCCCTCTAAATCCCTGCTTTCATCAGGGTGTGCAGAAGGTTATGCCAGAGATGCCACAGAGATACAGAACATTCAGATTGCTGATGGGGACGTCTGCAGGGGCCTACCAATTCCTATATACATGGTGTTTCCCAGGCTGTTCACCTGCCCCACCCTGGAAACAACAAACTTCAAAGTTGGTAAGTGTGTAGAACTCTGCTGTGTTGGCACTGTGGGCTGTATGGCATTTTGCTTTTCTCTAGCAAAAAATTGTCCAAAAATTGACAATTTTTTCATGGGTTGCATGTATGTTGTATTTTGGTGTTTAATTTTAGAAGGCCATGCATGATTCAGGATTCCAAGGCTGTGTAACATGCTGACAGCAGGGGAGGAGTCTTGCTCTTATTCTAGGAGTCCCTAGTTCTTCCACTTACATGCTTCTGAACAGTGCATATCGGGGTGAGACATCTTTCCCCAAACATTTTAATCTTAGATGTCTGAACCCTGGGTGTTGTCCAGATGACTGCTTGTCATGGTTTTTCAGTGATAGGGCAATGAACCCAGAGAAATCCCCAATGTTAGAAAGAGCCAAGATTCTTTAGGAATGGTCCAAGGTCTGGGATGTCTTTGGTACAAGTTCTGCCTGGAGTTCCTGCCATGGGAAAACCCAGGATATCTAAACAGCCTGGAAGAGCCCTGAGAAGTGCTGCATCTATGAAGAGGAACTGCATGCCTCTCACTCTACTGCTACCCATTCAGCTTCATGTGAAACTCAGTTTCTTTTTCCCCTCCCTTTTGCCAGAGTTTGAAGTGAACATTGTTGTCCTTCTGCACGATGATCACGTCATCACAGAGAACTTCCCACTGAAGCTTTGCAGGATGTAAACAGCCAGAGGAGAATCCCTTAAGGACTTACTGAAAAAGGACAAAATCCCTCAAAGTGAAATCCAGGTCTTACTTGAACTGAAAAGACCATTGCTTCCTTCTCCCTGCTGGTAGTTCTGGTGCTTTTAGTTCTCCTTTGGCTGCCTTGTGATGGATCTATCCAGACAGCCTTGCCAGGTATCTGGCTTCACCAACCATGTGTTTTGCCCATTTTTCTCACACCAATCCTGAAGGAATGATTGTGTATTTCTACAAGATGGAGAAATACAGAGTAAGTTTCCTTGTTCCATTTTGTAATACTTGTTCCAAAGTCCTTTTAAAGACCTCTTAAACCTAAGAAGTCCTGTGTATATAGGACAGGGGGGAAAGGGTATGGGCCTTGTAATACAACACTGAAGAATATCTTTGAAGGTATAATAAATGGTGCTACAACAATGCAGAGCAGTGGTGTGGGAGGAGTGTCACAAGATGAATGAAATGATGGTAGAAATTACACCAACTGTATTTTGGTCAAAGTGGGAATACTGTGTTGGAAGAACACTTAAAACTGAAGTTGTTTTGTGTGTGGTTCCTCTTCCCTGGATTACTTTATCTTTGCAATTTGTGTAAAGTAACACCAAAACCAGGATAATCAGTCAGAAGTTTTTAGTTTGAGAATATACTTTTTGCATTATACCATCTTCCCTTCAAGACTTCTACAGCTCAGTTTTGATGTGGAAAAAGTCCACAAGCAGCACCACTAAATTGTTGTAGGAAAGCCTCTACTGATGGTAGAAAAACAGCATTAAAAACTTGTATGCTTTTGTACCTTGTGACTTTAGGACTTGACTTGTCATGTTAATAACTGCTCCAAGGGAGACAGTCACTCTCTTAAATTAGGTGGGTTAATAATGTCACTCATTCCACTTCAGTATTAAATGTAAATGCCAAGAAAGGAGTAAGCTAAGGTAAATGCATTAAAGTGTTTGTAACCCTACATCTTAAAAGAACTGTATAGGAAAACTATTTCTGCAAAAAAATAACCTTCCCAGCACAAAGAGGTAGATTTGGATGTTGCTTTAAGTTAACAAGATTTTTCCATGCACTGGTATGTGGCTCTAAGCCGAGGAAATCTTCCAGAGTGATTTCAGGCAGACAAAAGCCACTCGGATATCCAAGTCTACAGAATGTTGTACGAGTGCCACCTGCTGCTCAAGGTGGCACCATCACCTCCCACCGTCCTCACTTGGAAAGATGGCCTGGTCTCCATCCTGTCTCGGGCATAGCCTGCTGCATGGCCTTTCTCCCTGTCCGGTAATGGTCTAGGGGGAGGGAGGGTCTGGTCTCTGCTCTAAAGCTTCCTTTTTGAAGGTGAGAATGAAACAATCTCAGGAAATGACTGAAATCCTTCCAGCTTATGGAGTCATGAATATAAAGCAAAGACCATTCTGGGGTCCTGTCTGTGCTGGGAGTAGAGGAAAAATAAGATTGGCTGATAACAAGCAAGTGCATGTAAATACCAGTTCAGTGCTAAGCCCATGCACTGTTTCCACAGCCAGCTTACCCTCCTTACCTTCAAGGCATGCTGGGTTCTGTTTAGAGAACTGTCCAGTATAGTATCTGTGGGGCTTGTTTTGCAACTGCTAGGAAGTCAAGGATACCTCTGAGTGCCAAGGGCTGAAGCTGCTTTTGTGAAAAGCTAAGATGGTGATACACATGTACCATCCTCCACTGCAAGAAAATAATGGATGCTGATGAAAAGAAGGCAAGTGCTGTAATGTGGAGCAATGCAGTACCCAGTTCTTGAGGCAGCAAGGTGCCTTAGCTCTCTAGGATATAAGAGATTACTCACCAGGAACACACACTTAGCAAAAATGTTACTACTGCAGCTGATGTGGGGTTTTCTGTAAGTTCAGTTTTGACTCAGAGTGGTTAAACTGTACAGTCTTTAGTCCTGGTCTTTTGGCTATTTAAGACAAATTGCACAGTGGTGAAGGTACTCTGGCAAGAACAGACTTTTAAAGCAGTAGGATAACCATACTTTCAGCTGTTTGTATTCTGTACCTCACACTGCTGATGAACACTGACTGTGAGTGCAGTGTTGCTTTGTCAAAACCCAAATCCTGTAATTCTGATTTAAACAAATCAGCTCTTCAGCAACAAGGGAAATTGAAACTGTATTTTTGAGATGAAAGAGGTGAGCCAAAGTATTCCAACTCCATGTGCACACAAAGAATTGTATGAATACTTAAAATACTACTAAAAGTCATTATTAAAATGATTTTAATTATTAGCTATGGAATTATGCAGAGGGAGGAGCTGCAAATATATCAACTACATTCATAATGATCACAACAAGCCTGATTTGATTCCTGCAGTTAAACTGGTGATTGTTTATGCCAGAGGAAGGTAATGTCTTGGCTGTGCCAAATTCTCCTAGTCCCTTATTCAGGTCACCTACTTGTTCTTGATATTAGAATTTATTTTCAGTGTGGTATAAGCTCCAAAGGAAAGCCCATTCTTCAGGAATGACACACCATCCTTTAAGAACAGGAGATCCAGTAGTTCCAATATCCCTTAGGCAGAAAGCCCACCAGTTATGTGTGCTGCTGGCCTCTGAACTAAGCTGGCTTCACCCATCTAGGCAGCAACCAGAAGTGCTGGAGTATGTTAACTTGATTCTGCAGGTGCCATGGCAGTACAAGTGTCTTGCAGCTTAATGCTGAGGTGTTAATACTGAACCAGTCTGAGGTTCTACTACCATTTCCAACACAACCAGGATTCTGCCTCTTTCTGTTCCTTATGGTGTTTATTCTGCAGCTACTTTGCATGTTGTTATATGTTCAAATAAAAGAAGGTTTAAGCATATCTGTTCTGTGTAGGAAGTTGAGGAAAGTCTTCAGGTAACAGAGCATGGACACGGCAGATAGGGCAGGTGCTGGAATGCTGCTTAAGCCATGTTCGAATACACTGCAAGAACAGGAAGATGTTAAGGAAACAAAGTAACAAATCAGCAAATAAACAAATAAGGTAATGGGGGAAAGTCACACACACAAATATCAAGTGATTCTGACATAATCCTGACTGTCTTACTACATGAAGTTAATCATGCAACTGCTATCAGGTGGCAAATGCAGGGTTTATAGTGATAGCCAGCCCCTTCTGTAAGTATGCTGCAAATAAATCTGTGACTTGACTACCAAGTTTATCCTCTGAAGAATAAGCTTAAATTCATTCTGAGGGGTTATCATTTTACTTAAAAATCTAAACCTGAAAACATTCTGACAGAGTATGGCTGTGTGTTTATGGAAAGGTAAGAGGGGGATAAGTGTAGACCAAAAGCTCTTACTTCTTGGTGGAAACAATGCCCACATTCCAGTTCACAGGAGTCTCTGCTTAGCTCATCATGACATATTGTGCAAGGATCATCACTGGAGACCTACATAAAAAATGTTATTTGAAAGCTAGCAACAATTAATCAGGAAATTCTAAGTAGTTAATGATGTTACTAATTTTAACTAAGTATATTTAAGCTTTTCTACACAAGAATAACAAGTCAATTATGTTTTCCAGCAGTACTTTGATTATTTCAAGTCTCATAAGAAATACATAGCAATCACCCCCCCCATTCACTGAAACAGCAGAGAACTTACTGTAGAGTCTTGTTTTTTCCATCTGGCTTTAGGTATTGCTCCAGCATTTCCCCAGGGCTGGAGATGTGGCCGAGCTGGATTTGCACTGGAGGCATTTCCAGCCTTGGGTGGGCTGGCTACATTTCCTTCTGCAGGTACTGTCTGTGCTGGTGTGGTAGAGGATGCTGAATTCCCATGGCTCCCTGCTGAAGTTACTGCTTCCTACACAGGTAAAGGAAAAGAATGTGGATCAAGTTCTTATGTCATAGTCTGACAGCAAAGGAAGATTTGCATTCTCTTCTGGACTGTACTGCACTGTTTCCTCTGTCAGAGAAGCACAAGACACCACAGTACCTTACTTTGCTGGTCCAGAATAAGTTCTGTCACTCCACTTAGAATTTCACTGACACTCAAACCTGACAATGTATTGCCATTTCTTCTTTGTACATCTTTTATGAAGCTAGTAAGGGCTGAACTGAGGGGACAAAGAAAAAAAACAAAAGACATAATTTGGCAACACTATAGCTGTTACCAGCATAGTCACAGTATTTGAGAACACCAGCTTCCATGTTTGATTCTCAGATGAATTGTAGCAAGTATCTCCTTTCCAGTACTTCTCAGCAACTAGGCTCCACTTTAATCACAAAAACCCCCAAAGAATAAATACTATATTTCTGAGTGGTTCTAACTGGAGGGGTGGGGAGACACAACACCAAACAAAACCAAAAAGCCCACAAAAGTCAACAGTGTAAGTCTGTTCCCTTAAGAAATGCCTCACTGAATGAGAGGGGAACAAATAATATTAGTGTTCTTGTGAAACAGAAGCCATCTAAGAAATAATTCTCTTTGTATTTTATCACTGAATGCTCAGAAGTTCTGTTACTGAAAAGTATAAATACCTGCTATGGTTTGGGAATATACTCTGTAGACGCACAATAATATTTTCCAATGCTTTTGGAAGTGTTTTAGTGTTTGAAAGTCCAGAAGCCCTCTGTTGTATAGCTGAGTCACCTTGGTGGTTCTGCTTTGGCTGGACATTCTGAGTATTACTTGCTGAAACTTTATTAGAATATGAGCCTTCCAAAGGTGTAGGAAGTGTTTTCACTGACCCCCCAGTGGCAGAACAAGCCTTAGAAGGTGCACATGCTGGCTTAACTCCAGCCTGTGTATTGAATGAAACACGTGCTGGGCCGTTAGCTTCAGAGCTTGAAAACCCAGGGAGGAAATGAGGATGTGCAGATGCAGAGGAATACATGATAATGGCTGGGTCACTGACTGTAGCTCTGCCTTGGTTTATCTAGGAAAAAAAACATTTCACAGCAAAAAGAGTGATTAGAATATGTTGAGCTGAACTCTTGAGCATTTGCAACATGAATTATGTCACCTTTGGTCATGCTAAAGAACTGGAAGGTCACATCAATTTCTCTTAACTTGCCTTACCTAGCTTAGAAATACTGCACAAAGGTGCTCTTTAATAGCTACTAGATAGACAGCTTACCTGAAAGGAGATTACATAGGAGAGCACATGCAAACTGGTCCTTTACCTTGTTGGACAGCTGTAAGTTCTACAGAAGTATAGCTTAAAGTTGGTGGCAGAAACAGAAGAGTTTTAAATACATGCAGTCAATTTGAAAATCCAAATTCACTGCTTTGAATAGATTATATAATCTATGTAGAAGCCAATGTCAATTTTTTTAAACAGAAACATGTCAGGTGTAGTCATCATCTTGATAAACCTGGAGCTGACATGATCCAGGAAGACAACTTCTGGCCCTAATGACTTTCTTCCATAAAGGGAAAGAACTCCTTAAAATCAATTTAGTTGTGATTGCTATTTGTTTCAGAACCTGACTGCTCTGCAAGGTGGCCTTCTAGCACACAACTAAAATTCTACACTTCTTCATAGTCAAACCTGCTGTTTCCTATTCTGTATTCTTTAGTTTACCACCTTTTTGAAGCAGTATTTTACATTCTCTATAAAGGTGTTTAACTAAGGGGGTTTCCATCCTGTCTCTTACATTTAGACTTGGTGTTTGTCTGGGAAAGTCCTCTCCAAACTGAAAGAACTGCAGATCTCTCTTTTAAAATGTTACTCTTGTATTACTGAGGTCCAAATGGTCCCAAGTCCAGGGGTTCCTAAATGCTATCCACTGCTGCAGCTAGCTTGGCTCTAACTATTTCTTCACTGTCACCTGTCTGCTGCCCACCACCACACTGACAAACAGTTCAAGGAGTATTGACTTCTGCCAGCTTGGTCCTTGCACCAGGAACAGTGGCAGGCTTCAGAAGGAACTGACATAATTTGAGCAAAGCATTTGTGGAACTGTTGGCCCAGAAGAAAGTATTTTTAAATAGTATTTGTCTGTGATGTAGTCATTACAGATGCATTTCCATAAATGGCTATACACCATCTGGTTGATAACAGATAGGACTGGAAGTTGATTTGGGGCTTTGTAATCAGTGACACATGTTGGTGTAACAGGGCCTTGTCCCTGTGGATTTTGGTGCTAAAGGAAAGTCAGGATAGGCAAAAATACTAGTCCAAATCCAGACAGCATAGGGAGCATTTTCAACTAAACTTGAAACAGCTTAAGCCTCTCAAAGGATTTGAGAATCTAATTCTCACTGGACTTCACCATGCTAATCTGTAGTCACCTTTTGCTTCTGAACATTACCTGGACATACAGAAAGCTCTGGAAAGCCAGACTACTTTGTACTGAAGGCTATATATTCAAGTTCCTTATGGAGATAGCCTGTGACACAGTTGTGCCAATGCAATCCTCAAAGAACTTCTTAGCAAACTGCTGGTAAATATCAGATACATACAAAATCCCTGGGAGGAGAAGGAAGATCCAGAGCTTCTGCTTTAGTAAGGCAGTTCCTCACACCATTTTTCACCATCTGAATTTTCTCTTCATACTCAGCCTGTGGAAGGAAAACAAGTTGTTTTCAACATCAGCATGAACTAAAGCTAAATAAAAATTGAAAATATTCACTGTAACTTTGTTTAAATAATCTGGACTTAGCACTGTGTATTTCTTTTCTAATTCAAAAAAAAAAAAAAGCAGTTCAGTATTTGCAGAGAAAGCTACAGGTGTTTTCAAAAAGGAATTCAAATTTAGTTAAAGTCCTTATTCTGTTTTAATTTCCCAAGTTTAATGGAAAGCTTGTTAAGAGAAATTATAGCCTTACCTCTACTACTTCCAGTTGTTTCTTTATATTTAAAAGAAATGTTTCCCAGGAATCAATCTGTAACTTCAGTTTAGGTGCTTCTGAAGCTGAGCTGCTGAAGTATTTTAAGATTTTCAGTTAAACCCCAGCATTCCCATTATTTTTGTTTAAGATGAATGGTGTTAGCATCATTATGGTAGGAAAAGCCCTCTGAGATCACTGAGTCCAACCATCCACCCAACACTACCCTGCTCACCACTAACCCATGTCCCCAAGCACCATATCCACACATATTTTGAACTCTTCCAGGGATGGTGTTTCCACCTCCCTGGGCAGCCTGGGCCCATGCCTCATAACCCTCTCAGGGAAGAAATTCTTCCTCACATCCAATCTGAACCTCCCCTGGTGCAACTTGAAGCCATTTCCTCTTGTCCTCTCACTCACTACCTGGGAGAAGAGATCTAGCCCTACCTTGCTCTCTCCTCTCAGGTAGTTGTAAAGAGTGAGAAGGTCCCACTTGAGCCTCCTCCAGACTGATTGGTCATGCAAGACTTCTTCTAGTTACATAATGGTGATTAATAGTTATTTAGCAACTAGCAGCACTGACATTCCTGGTGTAACAATCCATACCTGCTTAATGACTTCAGTATTTTGAGGTTTGCTTCTGCTTTGGCAGCTCTGCCATTTAACTTGTATACTTCAGTTTCCTTCCAGTTTTTAAGTACTGATATCTGTAACAAAACAGGACAGTGTAAAAAAGTGCAGTAGAAGCACTGATGTAGCACAAGGAATAAAACCTCCAAACAGATTTTTAATTAGCATCTGAAACCACAGTTTGAGGATGCAGAATACAACACACACAGTTCCTACAGTGAGGAATTGCAAGTGGAATTCTAACAGCCCTGACAAACCTCTGGGAGGCTAAAAAGGCTCAATTCACTTCAAGTTTTGTAGGGTAACATCCTAAACAGCACTTGACATATCTGATTAACACTTTTGGTATGTTCTTATCCAAATTTTTAGATGCCATTAGAAAAGGAAATTGTTAGGTCTAAGACTTCACCAGTTTTCCCACCTGCTATCAGCACAAAAATGTTGTAAGCTTTTTTTGTTCGTACCTCTGCTTTAACAGCTCTTTCCATACAGTCCTGGCAGTCATCTTCACTCTTTTTTATTAGCTCTTCCAATTTGGCTTTCTCACTAGCAAATTTATTACTGTGAAATAAAGAGAAGTTAAATATTTGAGTAACATTTACAACAGAATAGTATTTTAAATTGATGGCATTTTAGAGGTTTTCTACAGCTATTCTCTCTTCTCCTTTTACATTGCACAGCTTGTGCCTTCAGGTACAGTACCACACTCATGCAGCCACATTGCTGGCTGCAGGGACAAGACCTTGGGATTTCTTAACCACATTTCACAGTGCAACTTAAAAAGCTTACAGGAGTTTTGACTACTGCAGTCCTGGAAGTATTATTGTTCTGAGCCTTGTATTTAAAGGATACATCTATAAAGGAAACCTTGTCTATATGTTGTGTGCATATGAATAACTTTCAGGAAGTGTTTAGATAACCTTAGGTCCACATTTAGGACTGTAAGGGTGTGATGATCCAAAGCTACATACAACAGTTCAGTATGTCTGTACCACACTCAGCTTCTAACATGTTGTGAAACAGGATCATAATAACCAAGGGAAATGTATGAGAACATATGGAAAGTCCAGATTTTTATTACTCTAGATATCCAAAAGAAAATGCTTACTTAGGATAAGTAAAAGTAAACTAACTTCAAATAAGAGATACATGTTAAAGGACTTATTTTTTCTAAGCCCTCACCCAGCACTGAGGCAGACAACTCCAATAATGACAAGTTGTAGAATGGTTTGGGTTAGAAGGGACCTCAAAGATCATCTAGCTGCAATCCCCCAGGGCCTCTATCACCATCACTGCTATCAAACTGGTAGGAGTGGGATGGATTGAGGTTCTCCTCCCTCCTCTGGCAACTTTAGTTTCAAGGCCTATTCACCAAGCTGGCCAGTCTACCACCAAAGATCCCCTTGCCTCTTCTGGATAGGTGGATTCCATCCCCCCCTAACAGGTTATAGCCCTTAAAAGTATGTCCCATTGTCATAAAAGCCAGAACCCTCACAGCAGCACCAGGCTCAATGCCAGAAGTTCAAGTCAGCAGGAAAAGGTTGCTGAAAGATGCAAGAGTTTTACCTGGTATCCAGATATGTATTTAAATGTTCATTATACTGCTTTTCTTTCTCAGCATTGGTCTTCAAATATCTAGAGTAGGAAAACATTTATTAAGCTTGTTCTGAAAACAACAGATACATAAGAGGTTCCTCTATAACCACAGTGACATCCAGGATATGTTTTATATGCTGTTTAATACCACAAGTGCATTTAAATATAGTCCTAATTAAGCAATAACTAAAAGAATAGCAGGCTGGTGATTTTTCAAGAGAGATTTGGCCCAAACTACTTAAGACTAAAGAAAATACAACAGCATTCAAGGGCAGAAGGCTTCTCAGGTCTGTAAAGTAAGAGAGAACATTAAAAATACAGTAGGAATTGTCTATAAAAATAGATTTATTTTTCAGTACCTCAGTGATGTGGTCTCATGGATGTTTGTTGACTGTGGCAGAAGTTGACATTATTAAGTTCCATGGAAAGCCCTTCTGTTTTGGGGGGAAGGATTGCTAAAATAACCCACAATAGATACACACAGGTATGTGGTTCTTGTAGTTTTTCTCTACCATAAGAAATGAGTGACAGGACTAGAAAAGACAGAAATGTGCATCCTTGGATGACTGTACAATAGAAGGAAGAATGAAAATGGAAATGGAAAATGGAAAGTTAACCATAATGCAGGCAAGGAGCAAGTATTTAACTCATTTCAGAATGGCATCATCAGGACAGCGAGTTTGAGTTTTCACTTTGCATACATGATGGAATCAGCAAATACTGAAACTTACCATAGTCTATCAGAAATAACTGTACTTACTGCTGCTTTAAAAAATAATACCAAAGGGAAAGGAATGTGAATCTGTATTTCTGTATGTACCTATCATTGGTATCTGTTTGCTTTTTAGCTGTGTTTCTTAGAGCTTTTAATTTCTCCCGATTTTCTTTCTTCTCCTGTTGCCATTTTTTCACTTGTATTTCTAAGTCTTGATGAAACCAATCCAGCTCATTCTTTGTTACCTAAAAGCAAGCAAGAAGAAACCCTTATTTCTGAAAGTACTATTTTATTCAAATGCAAGTGAGAGCAGATTGCTGACACTTCTGATCAAAAGCTAAGCCAATGACAATTACAGTAACAGAGTTTCACTGGTGCTTAATTTACTCTTAGTTCAGATGTTCAGCCTGGGCAACATATTCATTTGCACACTCCTTTGCATGGCTTCAGAGTACTTGCAACTGTTTTGCAGTCTGCTAAAGGAAGAAACTCAGTTGCACAATGTCATGTGTAACTACATAGGGAAATCCAACTCAAAAGCAGTGCTGATAGACTTGTATCACTACTAACAACTGGGAAGTTACAATTGCCTGCAATGTCCAGGGACAAGTTCAACCACTTTGCATACAGCCATGTTTTCAGCTCTAAACTTTTTGAGCTCACCTTTTAACCAAATATTCACATAGAAAAAAAACAGATGTGAGACTTCATCATCCCCTCTATGAAAGTTTGCCAGGCTACTTGCAGCCAGTGGTCAAGTTAGAATTCAGGAGCTCCCAAACTGCAATACACAAGTTTACTCCAACACACCACTAAAAGGAAAACCTGTTATTAAACTGAGATTGAATGACAGGCCCCCATCTTACTAAAGATTAAAGAGAGGACATGAGGAGAGATGGCTTTGTTTTCAGCTGAATTGTTTTCCCCTAAAGGGAGATGTAGACAAATGCCTGTACCATCTACTGCTTTAGCTATAAAATGAATCCAGTCAAAATGACAACAGGCTGATAGTGTTGTTTGGGGACTGACTTTCTTCCAGACACTGTTGAGGAAATAAAGCCTGTTAGCAAACCCAACAAATCAAGATGAAAGAAAGAGTCAGCAGTGTAGCTCTGTTATCTTCTCAGGCTGAATCAAAACCAATACCTATCCAGCAGATGGAAGCAATCAATATCTGAAGCCTTTGTGTTCAGAGGAAGATCATCTTGTAAGGTTTGCCAAGTCAGATTTCACAGCAATGAGCACTACCAGTCAAGTTTCAATAATCCTGTTGATCAATTAAAACATCTCTTGTGAGCCACTCCAGTTTGTCCCAACGTTGCATGGATGAAAACATTACCTCAGACTCTTCAACACTTTTTTTGAGGAGCTCTTTTAAAGCACTGATTTCCTCTGAACTTCTGTTTTGTAACAGCTCATATTTTCCCTCTGCTTCTCTAAGTTGTTCCTTTAACACACGGTGCTCTCTTTCCATACGTAGAATATCTCCCTGCAAACAAAGCAGTCTCTTAGCACAGGGCAGCAAATATTCATGACCTCCAAAAGGAACAATCTGCTGTCAGCTGAGAATCAAAATCTTGAGTGGGATTTTGGGGGATCTGGGGGAGGGGACGTGGTGTTTAAGAGAAAGTTGTGTTAACAGTTTCAATCCAGCTCACGGAGTGAACATCCATGTTTGACCATGAATGGAGTAGGACTGGTTCAAAAGCCACTATATGCCCAAATGCAGTATTTAAATCAAATAGCATCTGAATAAATCTCTAGCTACAGAACAAAGCTCCAAAACCTCCTTCTTGTGCTTATGTGAAGCTTCCCAGGAGAACATCACAGAATACAGCCCAACATGAAGCAGGGGGGGGAGATACCCCTCCACAGCCTCCATCCCCCAGAAAGAAGCCAAAGCCCAAACCACAAACTCTCCACCAAACCAACCAACCAGGAAACAAACAATAAAATCTGTTAACATTTCATTTTCAAAGAACTTTTATCTTTTCACTACTAAGCTTTTGGGCATTCCTTTAACCTTCTTCAGGAGAAACAGAAACAAATCTGCAGGTACCTTACCTGCTGTGTTTCAAATGGGCGAAAAGGCAAGGTGTTAGTTTCTCTATCAGCTACTTCATGATTTACCTGCAACACAAAGGAACATTTGTTGATTAAAATGTTTTCCAGTTTATACATGCAACTTGTATGTCAGCTTTGTTTTTGAGCTTTTATATCTACATCCAATTTTACAAATCGATTACATTACCAAGGAGGTCTATCTATAGGGTAAAAAGCAATGAAATGGACTTTAATAGTGAAAGCACTTTTTGGTCATGATCTTTCCCTAGTTTAATTGGCCATGAAGCATTTACACTGAGAACAGTTCTCCAAGTCTTTAAACACAGCTGTGCTCTAAATGTCTGAAAACTGAAGACTTGCAAAACTAGTGTCTGACTGCTTGCTGAGTTGTGTCTTGTGGCTTCTCCTAAACTCAAGATCTACTACATAAGTGCCTCTACTTCGAAGGTGCTAGAGTCAAGGAGCTTCAGAGTCCCTCTTTGATTTCCTCTAATACCACCCATCAAGGACATACTGAAAGAACTGAAGTTAAAAATCTATTCATGTGACATTGAAGATCCAGTTTATGATGTTACTGTTCTGACAGGCTATTACAAATCATAGGCAGATATGTTCAATGCCTTACTCTACCACACTTGTGCAAACAGAAACATATCTGTTGCTTAGTGACCCTTTGACTCCTGCTAACCAGAATTCACTAAACTGAGAACTGCTGCCTCTTCTGTTATCTCTTTGTTGCACATGTTCTAGAACCAAACAGAAATCCCATTTTAAAAGCTGAGTCAGCCAAGTGATAAAATTCATCTGCCAAGATTGATAGGAAACTAACTTTCAGCAACTCCCAGGAAAGACTGAAAGCAAAGCAAAGTTTTGTACACAAAAAAAGTCTGAAAGAAAACCCAACCACCCAAACAAACATGAGAACATATCCAAGCTTAGAAAGCAATAATAAGACAGCTATTTAACTTACAGCTATGAACACCTATTCCTCACTTGAATGACAAGAAATAAAGATGAGGAACACCTCCCCAGCAGCCTCTCTAGCATGTTGGATGGTCTCTCATAAATGGATTTGTGAAACTGCCACATCCACAACTCTGAAAACCCAGCACCTTAGTCCAACATGTTTTCTATAACACATGTGGATGTGACTATTGGTTCCCTGTGTTGCTTGAAGGGTGTTTTCATGAGTAGTGTATGCTGATCCAGCTCTGGGGTACCAGTAAGGAGTGAATGCTCCAGCCCCTCTTCTGTTCAGCTGCAGTTCATGCCCCTTTCTGGGTGTTCTGGAATGTTCTCTCTGGTTTTTCACTTCAGGAGGGAAAAAGAAATCTGAAGGAGTTTGCCCCTGGAACTCACCCTACAGCTAGGCTGCCACTGGAACACCACAAGCATCAGCCAGCAACTGTATCTACATCCTCCAATAATGTGAATGGCAAAACAAAGCACTAAACCAACTACCAAAAAAAAATATGACTCAAAAGGACTTTACTTAACCTCTAAAGCAAAGTTTAAACTGATGTTTCTCTCCTGTGATCCTGGGGCAAAAGGTCTGTGAAAATTTCAGGCAGAACAAAATTCAGTGACCATCCCTAAATTAAAGAACTACATATGAAAAACAGGAGTAGCTGTAGAAAGTGTCACTGACTTCAACTGCAAGTTCTAAGGAAGTTCCCAGTCTGATAAACACCTCAGTATCTTCCAACTCATTACCTTTTTTTAGGGAGATTAAGTACTACAAAATGCTAAATACTAGTTTTAAGATCCTCTGCATTTGAGTAGCTGGAAGTATTACTTGAATATCTGCTCTAGAAACTCTCTACAACATCTGACCCTTTGGGAAGTCATAAAGAAACACTATTCAAAAAGAAGCTGCACTTTCCAGTGCTCACCACTTTCATTTATCACTTAAAAGCTCTCAAATTCAATTTTAACTTCTTACCTGAACAGCTACCATCTTTGTATGAGAATTGCTTTTCATTTGAGGTCTACCTCTGCTTTTTTTTCCCTTCTTAATACCCTGTATATCACATTCCACTTCATTTGTACTATTGGCAACAGCAAGATTGTCTTCATGAACTGTGTTACCCGAGTTGTCCAGTTGGCACTGAGGGTCTTCATACATTTGTGTTTCAGTTGGTATAAAACTGCTGAGGCTGTATTTTCTGTCTGAAATTGCTGCTTCATCATTATCCTGATGAGCTGCAGGATCAGAATAAATATAACTAGGTTGCTCAGCAACATCTGACAGGAGAGGCATCTGAGAAGGCACTGGCAATACTCTTTTATATTGAGAATCCCAAGAAGCCTGAGGCAAAAATATAGCAGGATTTTTAGAATCAAAGCACTTCAGTAAAAGGTCTGAAAACAATGACTCCTTTTCTATGGTATCAGTATTCTGACTGTGCAAAGAATGCACCAATTTACATGAAGCAGGAAAAGACCATGGAAAATATTGTGGAGTCTCATTACTTGCTACTGTTAAGTCAGCAGGTGCTGATCCATAGGAATTGTTAGGGTAAGACCTTGGTGTAAACTCCTTAGCAGCTGGATTTAACTGTAGCTTGTTGTGGGAAGAATTTTCTTGCATGTCACAGGGTATGATGTTTTCTTCACTGCCTCCAGTCTCCTTTCTGTTTATATCTTCTCCAGTAAGAAAACTGGCATGCTTTCTTAAGCCAAGAAGATTATCTACCATAATGAAACGAAGGGATTTCAGAAGAAAAGCTTTCAGACCACCTTCATCTTCTACAATCTTTCGAGCTTCTTCAGGGAAATGTTCATATTCCCCAACTAGTAATTCATTATTCATTTCCATAGGGCCATGTTGTTCCAAAATTTGAGAGAAATATCTTCAAAAAGAAAACAAAACAACTGTCACTGTTAATCCAAGTTTTGTCATGGAATTCTAAGCTTGTATTTCATGTGGTTTTTTTCCACAGTAATGCTTCAAAGCAAAGAAGCTCTAGAACTCCTGAAGATCAATCACTTGGAAGATGGTCTAGCCAAGCAGAAAATTGTTCTGGAATACCCTTGTTTGTCCACATCTTACTAAGAACATTCAACTATTTCAAAGCATTAATGCCTACTTTCATGTACACACCTTCATATACCAGAGCACCAGAACTCAAATTCTGGACTTACAATATATTATCAAAACTATGAAGTAATATTAAAGCCTTTCAAATGCTAAGCACAGAAATGTATACATACTCATATAAGCTCTCACAGGTTTGAGCAGAGTTATTATCCACAAGTCTTTGGTAACTGTTACTATTGGAAATGTCACGAAGAGCTTCAAATTCCTCTAGTTGCCCCTGAAGATATTCTGGGATTGCAAATGGTTCATAACAATTTGTAAAATCACTGTAGTAGTAAAAATAAAGAAAAAAAAGAAGAAATAAATGACTAGTGCATATGAACAATTCTTGTATCTAAAAGCAATTTTCTTTTTCACCCAGACTGACAGCAGTATACTGTATGGCCACTACAGTGCTAAAAATATATCCCAATAACCAACCCTTTTTCTAACAAGCAGAATAAACACTATCACCAACACCACCATCTGCTTTGTATGCCATGGATGGCAAAGGTAAGTTGTGACTGATAGAGTATGTACACATATATCAACTCATTTATTGCTACATTAAAAGTGAACATGAAGCAAGTAAGGTCTTGAAAGAATAGGTTTTGGCCTAGAAGATGTACATGGCTGCAGCCTGACAACCATTTGGTTATTTCCCACATTGCTAAGAGCTGTAAAATTCTACTCCCTTTTTTACAACAGTCCTGGAAGCACAGAAGGAATGGCTCTATATGAGCTCCTATCAAAACCACTTAGAAACACCAAGTCTGGACTAACAGCTAAGAAACTGTCTTCTCTGACACCTGCAAAGCACTCTGGAGTTTGGGTAATAAAAGCAAAGATACATGATGGTACTTACAAAGTATTTTCTTCTATAAATATATCTTCTTCTCGTGGTGCTGTACTAACTCCACTGGATAATACTAAAATAGGCTAATTAAAAACAGATTATTATTAATTTGGATATTCAGCTCAACCTCCTTTTTTTTAAACCAATTTCATCAAAATCCTAGATGTGCCTGCTTTTGGCTTTGAATTAAAAATGAAACAACACTACAGGTTCACTTTGTTAGGACTTTTGTTTAAGTTCTTTCCACTGGGCTTTCTAGGAATCTCTACCTTTGAGAGCCTTCAAGCTTTAATAATTTTAGTACAGGTAAGTCTGAGTTTTCCCTAGAGCCACATGGTTTTAAAAGGACATGCTCACATTCACCATTACAAGTGTTTTTATTTTCATTATCTAGAAATAAGAAGACTGTATAAATGCATCTAAGTCAGAAGAAAAAAAACCTGGCTGATGATAATAGGAAAAATCTTAAGTTTACTCCTGAGATTCTAGTGAAATTATGGAAAGATGGAGGCATGGAGGAAATAAAGATTGCATCTGAAGCTTTCAGTAAAGCTAAAACCTAGAAAAGCAGGACAAAAGACAGTGTAAGTTTCTGGCAGAGTATTATTCCTAGCAAAACCTATAAAAGTGTCCTGGTTTGGGTTAGAACAGAACTACTTCTGTTCAGTGATTTTACTTTTTAGTTAAAACTCCTCTAAGAAACTGCACTTTCTGAAACTAACAGCATGTTTTCATAGACATTGCCAGCTTCTAGCAGTGGTAAGGCCTCATGTTTAGATTTACTACCACCAGGGACTGGTATGCAAAGCAAGGTCACTGCTAAATCTTGTGTCTCATGTTGGGGGGTGCAGGATAAGGGCTGCACTTTCAGGGAGGAACAGACAGGACAGGTGACCCCAAACTGACCAACTAAAGTATTCCATCCCATATATGTCACATTCAATATATAAACTGGGGGTCAGTCCTCCCTTGCTAGTTTTTTGTCCTCCCTTCTTGGTTCCTTTTCTCCTGTGCTTCTGTGATCTGTAAGTTCCTGCATCCAGTACCAGGATCCAGCCCCTGAGCCTGACTCATCTGCTGCTGAGGCCTAGTGCCACAGTATCAGTGGTGACGTAGTTACCATCAAGAGGGTTTGGGCACAGTATTGGGTTCTGTACATATTTGTATAATTTCATTAATACTATTATTATTATTAAAGTAGTTTTAGTTTTATTTTTCAATCCACAAGTGTCTCTGTCTCTCTCTTATCCCCTTTCCCTTCCCGTGGGGGGAAGAGGGGGTAACAGGGAGCATCTGTCATTGGGTTGGTGGTCAGCCCGGCCTCGACCCTCAACAATAAGGCTGAACAACTGCTAACAGTTTTCTGAGCAATAAATAGAACACTTTTATCTTCAGTCATTGCTATGCCCATAAAATTTACCAGAAAAGACAGTTAGACATCATTTCAGATCTATTTCAGCTTTTCTCCAAGTTTAGAAGTACCTTTTATATTGACCAATTCATACTGTAAGAGAACAAAACTGAATTCATTGAGTCTCAACAGCATGATTCTGCTTCAGGAAAAACTACTTCACAAATGAGTCTCTGCAAGGTATTTAGGAAAAGAGACTCTTAAAAGATTGTTAAGAAAACTGTTTGTAGGAAGCAGTTAAAAAGTTACTGACCTTTGAGTCTTTAACATTCTTCTTCCTGTTTTTGTTTTTAACTTTGATACTACTACTCTGAAACAGAAGAAATAAAATCAAAGGGTTTTCCACTGGAATAAAATTATGATACATATCCAAAACCAGTATGTAAATTTTAATGTTCCATTCTGGCCTGACCAACAAGATTTGCAAGGTGAAGCATGCAATCTTCTCCCTCTTCACTCCATTCCCAAGTGGAAAACACAAAAAGAAACACAGATCTGCAAGACTTTATCCATTTTGTTCCCTTTCATCTTGGAAAGTAGTGAAGATTTGTTTTTTCAAACCAGAATATTCTATCATTTTAGTGTGTCAGATGCTTATTCATTACTTATAGCTGAAACTGCAATTTAAGGACCTCTGACATCCCACACAACAGTTTTGGGTGGTGAACAAGCAGCAAACAGAACAGTCCAATCTTCTGGTCACTTCAATTTTCTAAGACATGCAAAAGTGAAGGAACTGAAGTGCATCTTCACTCTTTAACAGGACTGTGATTATAGATGAATCACATAGTATCTTCCTAGCAGTCTATTTTAGGATATAAGTAACATTGAAATAGGAGTTGTTTCATAGTAATGGCTTTCACTTCATTCTTGGATTTCCAACTCATGAAGTGAAAAAGCAAAGAATTTCACATTTTATTAAGATGCATATTAATTACTTAACTCTAAAGATTTATTTTGCATCAAAAGTAGATCTTGGATTTGTACAGATAAATTTATCTGCAGGCCAGAATAGTTTTAAATGAGTGCCTCAAACACATGATTAACCAAAATACACAATACACTTCTGCCAACTAGGTTGGATTTTAATGCAGTTACTAATGAAAAAGTGATTCAGGATTAAGCACACTGAAAGATTTACAGGCTGACTCTGAAAAGCAGCTACAAATTGTAATGAACAAATGCAAAATACATCCTATTCACTTCAAATTTACTTTGCTTATTAGCAGAACACAGAATTCCTAGCCTTACAATGTAATGACATCTGAAGGCAAAGCTGGCTTACACTACCTCTCTGCTTGTACAATTCCCCACTGATACCTTTCAGAGAGACTTTGTTTAAAGTGAACACCAAACTGCTGTTACCAAGTAATATGTAAATGCTATTCCCATGCACCATATCTGCCTTATTTTCCCTACTCAAAGGAGATGATAGAGCACATCAGTGTACACTCATCTGCTTTCACTACAGCTTCCTCATCTGCATTGCTGAAACACTCACAGTAGGAGAGGTACCTTGTTGGTTTGTGCTTGAACTAAAGACAACACCCAGCAAGTACTTTACTAATGGAGGTTTAGGAAAAATGGCAGAGACTTCAAATGCTTTAAGAAAAGGAGTGGAGGGGCAGGGCACAGATAAAAGAGTAAATCTGTAATCAGGTCTGAAGGATGATGATGTAAAATAAAGCAAGGGAAGCATGTCTCCAACCATTTCTGCACATTTTAAACCACCAAACACACTTGTTTCTAAGTTCACTTACCAATATATTTTCCTTTCCCCTTTTCTTTAATATAATAGTAGGGTCATCTGTTGAAAGAGTAACAAAGGCACACTTGTCAACACAAATAGTAGTATTTTATGTAGGATATTGCTGAGCTATGAAATGACAGTAATAATTATTATAATCTTTTATCAAATACCAGCAAAGCATCTCAAAGAATCTCTATGCTTCAACTGAAACAGCAATACTTAATTTTGGCTGGACATCCTGCATTCATCAAGTTCAACTTGTGCTGGCTGTGGCACATAAAGCAGCAGACTGTAACCTAAAAAAGGGTGGCTTCCCTTTTGAGGCCATGTTGCCTTTTAAGCACTCAACACCGAAGATCTCCATCTAATGAGGCAGCTAGTTGCTTGCTGAGGTTTCAACCTTTTATAGAGTAAAACCAGACCAAATACAATGCCTGTTAACAATGATGACCTTTTCCTACTTACCCATTTTATCAAAGAATTCATCTAAAACTTCATGAAGAAAAGGAAATTTTTCTCTGTTTTCTTCTAGCAGCCATATAAAACAACGAGTTTTCTCTAGGGGTGGTTTTAGGAAATAATGACATATTTCTTTGTCTTCAGAACCAGTTGTCACATAGTCAAATTTACTAGCATACTTCTCATTCCAGAGCTTGGTTAAAATAGAAAAGTCAAGCTCTTTTAAAGATTGTCCATATTGAAGAATAAAGTTATTTGTAGCTGTCAGACCTAGAAGAGATGAAAACCCAACATTTCATTCTGGCTTCAGAGTTTTAGTGCTTACAGTGTGATATTTCTCTTCAAAGAGGAACAGTTTATCCTAGAAATTAAATTTAATGTAGCTGAAACAGATTATGTAAAACCATCTGTATCTTGAAAATACAAGCACAAATGATAAATGGAGTTCATAGTAATTTTACTCTTAGTCAACACTAAATTATTTGTATAATCTAAGTTCTTTAAAGGACATGAACACAACAGAACAGAATTAAGAAGCTGAATCTTGTCCAAAGTTTTGGAATTTTATGTCCATTTTGCCTGCCTTCATGCAATTATAATTTCAATAGGAAACTACACAGCAAGGCAACATGACCAAAGAGCACCAAGTTAAATTACTTCCAAGTTATACAGTCAGCTAAACTTTCATTAAGGTAAATCTCCACCATGCTTTACTTTCCAGAAACAAATTATTTATACAGGTGTTATCATTTAAGCCTCTTCTGGGATTTAATGGCATTAAAAAGTAAATCTGCTCAATCTTCTCTTTCTTCCATGGACAAAGCCCTGCCTACATGAGAATGCTTTACTTGCAGAGACAAGAGAGGTTGTTCCTGCACTACCAACGGGCACATTTTTTCTCTAGAGACCCTGACTAAGGCTCAAGTAAATGAAAAAGAGGAGAGCTTTACTTTACATTTAAAGTTAAGAATCCAAGACTGGAAAATAAGGAGGTTATCTTTCCATCTGTAAACTGAACAATTGTGACAGGGTAAGGTCATCTGCTGAACATGTAACATACCCAAGTTGTTAAGGTGTTTCAACCACTTGTGTAATTTGGGATCCACTTCTTCCAGTTCACTCAGCACGTGGATAAAAGCCCTTGTTTTCACTCTGTTTTTTTCTTGAATTAAATAACTGATGAGCTCCTCTATCACTTCATGTGACATGCTACTAATTTTGGAATATAACATGTAATCCTCCTCACTGATTACAACCCATGACAACAATTCCTTTAGCAGTTTGGAAGCATCAGAAACAGCTGTTTTTAGTTTCTCAGCATTCCGCCAGATATGCTGCAGGACTCCATCACCAGCACCTAAATCCTGAGCATAACCTGTAATGGGATTTCAAACAGTCAACAACAAATAAGATCTCATGTCTGTTTTTCACAATTAAAACCATCAACTTTAAAGTGCAGATAATTCATCCCTAGAAACTAGCCTTAGCATTACAAATCTAACACAATATTAGTTTACATTTGCTTTACACACAGGAACAATCCTTAGCATCTTAACTAGATTTCAGAAAGAAAAAAAACCAGATAAATGAATTACCTGCCAATGATTGTAGCTTCAAGCAACTCTCTATACAGATTAATCTGTGTATGCTGCATGCCAGCTCTGATGCAGACAGAATTTCCTCAAGCAGCAGTTCTCAGAGCAAAGGCATGCTTCTAAATGCCCAAGCATGCACCTAGTGGCAAACCTTTGCCCTGACCCTGCCACTGCTTCTTTGTAGAACAAGAGTGAAAAAGATTAGTGGCTTTTATCAGCCTTCATCTTTCATTATTCTCCAAGAGCACACATTTCCAGAACACCACTTTCAGATTCCTGCATCAGTGTCCCAACTTCTACCCACAGCACTGCAGGGTGAGTGCTTTTGTCACACCAAAGACATTTGTAGTTCTTAGAGGTTTTAAGGTTATTTACTCTCATATATGTGAGTGACCTGCAGTGGATCCAAGGACCAGAACTAAATAAGCCACAGGAAGAGAAAGCCACAAAACCAAAGTCAACTGACTGATTTCAGAAAACAAAAGGAAGCAAAACTAGTCATCTATAGTGCCAATGGAAGGGATTGCTCTCAAATAAAATAGTTTAAAAAAATAAAGCCTATAAAGATTACAACCTGAGAGCATTTTACAGCTCAGGTGCCAGGATATGCCATTGAACAGGCAACAGGGTTCTGCAGAACTGACTATAGCATGTATGGCATGAAACAGTGCCTGCAAAGGATCTAATACAAAGTTCTACAAGGAAAATACCATGAACACTATAATAAAGACAAAAATTAAAATACTAAATAAAAAATAATCCATTTTGGTTTGCACTGTAGCTTCCCCCAGTGCAAAATGCAGTGGAAGTTCTCACCTCTCAAATACAATCAATGTAACTGGAGCACAAAAGCTGAAGCACTAACTGACTGACTAACACTGAAGCATTTTGTTTTCCCCAATCCTCTAAAATACACATTCCAAGTCATTGTAGTTTCTGTAGTTAGGATGTAATTTTTTCTTTATCTGAGATACAGGGTTTTTTTCCCTGTAGCAGTGTCCCAGGTTGTTGGGCATAAAGCTTTTTCTGAAGCCACTTTTAGATTAGGTGAATTTAGGCCTTTTTCTTCTTCAGGCTGCTTCTTCATAAACCACTACTAAAGCTTTTCTACAAGGAACTCAACCACACACTAACATCTTGCAGTTATGTAGAAATTAAACCCAGAACTGAAATGAAAGTAACCTTAAGTAAAGCTGCAAGTCTTTAAGGGGGGGGGATTCTGTTCAACATTAGTCTTCTGCTGTAATTTCACTTAGGACATTCAGAATGCATAACTGAGAACAATAACCTACACATACCTCTGTGATCACTGGACTGAGATGGTTCATGGCCCATTTGTTTTTCTTCTGCTTTCTCTTTAGCAGAACTCCTTGCCTCTTCCCGTGCATTCTTTCTTTGTAGTTTTTTTTCTTGTTTAATTTTTAACTTCCTAAGACTGAGAAAGCAATGAAGTGGTGAGCTGAAGATTACAGAAATGGCCAAAGGAACTAGGCATACCTAAAGTAGTTTCCATGTGTTGCAATAAGCTCCATTCTACTATAAATTATGATGCTGAAAAAGACCAATATACTAAAGCTAGTTTTCATTTAGAACAGACATCATGTAAATGCCATAAAAATCAAGTATGCATGTGTTAGAATATCCTCAAGATGCAATAATTTTTACTCCCATTAATGATGTCTGAACTAGGATTAACTGAAATATGATCAGGTTTTTTCTCAATTTACAACTCAGCATCTGAACAATAAATGAACATTCAGATTTCCTTAACTTCTCAAAATCCATACTGTTCATCCTCTCAGCATGATTCCTCATCATTTATAACCTTACTTGGCCAAAGGTGTAAACCCAGTTATGGCTTGATGGGGCCCTGGGCAACCTGATCTAGTGGATGGTGTCCCTGGCAGGCAGGGGGGTTGGAACCAGATGATCTTTAAGGTTCCTTCCAACTCTGACAGTTCTATGTCATCTTACAACTGAAATAGCATCATTTCATGCAGTTTTTATTTACACTTTCTAAACATTCACACAGAGTTGGGTAGATAGTAAATGCTGTGGAACACTGTGGTGTTGAACTCATGCCACACAGCAATCTCTCTCCCATTCAGCTAAAAATCTTGCTAAGCTTCCCCAACTAGCAAGGGGATAGAACAGAAGAGTGGTTGCACTCTAATCTAGATGCACTTGACTTTCACTGTGTGTGTAATTAAGCCCCTCAGTCCATTAAGGAGAGTATCAGACACCCATGCTTTTAGCATTCCAATTAAGCATCTAAAAGTAAAGAAAGAGTCCTCAAAGTTCCCCCCACAGCCTCCACATCACACCTTCCTCAAATATGTTACTTCCCTGCCCAAAGACTTCACAGTGAAATTAAGTTTCAGGTCTGAAGACTTAAAGATGACTGCAGCAATTTATAGTCAAAAATTGCTAGTTCAAACTTCCAGAAAGGCAATGGTGCAGTGGACACTCTGTCCCTCAACACAGAGGTGTTGAAAAATCAGATTTGCCTCAACTCTTATAATGTGAATTTGAAAACAGTTTCCTGTGACAAAGCTGAAAATGTTAAAGAACAGTATGGCCACTACAGAGTAACCAATAATTTATTCAGCAATACTAATTAATGACCTCCTATACTAATTTTAGAAATTTGTAGCTCTGTATCTTGGTTTACAAGTTAATATAAATGCTTTTAGAACTGAATCAAACTACAAACTCTAATAAAGTATGTTATGAGAAGCAATGGGCAAGACTAGCTTTCCAAATTACCTGTGGTATATCAGCAACTCTTAAAAAGCCATGAACACCAATCCCAGGGACAACTGTGTTTTTCTCAAACTGATTCAACTTAGTTTTCAACAGTAAAGAGCTTACCTTGAACATTTCTGTTTAATACTGGCTCTTGGAGGTTCCTTGGCTTTGGGTATTTTTTGTTCAAACTACCAAATAAGTGACAGCATATTAATTAAATTTGGGTTACAATGCAACATTGCTGTTCCTAAACCTAGGACATTTACTGCTTTCCAAAGCATCAAAAGTAACAATGAGCTAATGAGGCCTATATAAGGCTCATGAAAGTCTAACTAAAACTTCTACAAGTTGGTCTATAGCAAATAATCATCATCTTCAGAAAAGAGAAGTTGAAAGATAACACAATGTCAGGAAGAACTGAAGTCTCTTCTGCTTTACCAGTGGGCAGGAAGCAAACTTTACAATGTTTTTTTGTTTCTTTTTCACAAACCACTACTGCTCTGGGAATAACTATCCATCCTCCTGGAACTCTGCAGAAGATAAGAGCACTTCTTCAATGCAATTACTTCATTTAGCAAGACTAGCTCTTAGTTAAACTAACTGTTCCTTTCTGTCACCCAAGGTTAATATAAAAATGAAGCTCCAGCTCCCATCCATGACAATTCTGACCAACACTATGAAGGCAGCACCTGCTCCACTGGAAGAACAGACAAGAAGAGAACAGGCAATTACTATTCCTAAATAATGCTCAAAATCATTAGTTAAGATAGCATATTGCATATGAGTTTGCAGTTATATTCTCATCTTCACTTTCTCTCCTTTCCCAGAGCAAACCTTCTAAAGATTATTTCCATACTTTGTATGAAGATTTACTTACTTCACATTTTATTAGACCAGAAGAATTGAAAACAACAATTTTTGAAATAAGGCCTGTACAATCAGGAGTGAAACACAATTCCTGAAGAAAATCCTGTAGGAAAAAAGGAGACACACAGAGACATTTTAAATTCACACAAAAATCTATGTTATTCTACACATCACAGTTTCTGAATTGGAGGTGACCAAGGTCATTAAAGCTAGCACAGTCCTAAATTCTGACTGAATGAGGAAAGCAAGTGACAGCTGACTTGGCAAGGACTGCAGATGGAAAGGATCCTAGATCTGTTGCATATACCTGTTATTCCCAAAGCTACAGCAAAGCCCCTCTCCCTCTAACTTCACCTTCAGGAGCCAGCTTTTAAGAATACTTTTTAATGAGTATAAACTCTGCCTGGATTTCCCTTCATTTCATACTTGTTGCTGAGAGTGTACTTTGTAAAATTCTCTTAGACATACTTGATGTCAAATTGCTTCTTCAACAGCAAGACTGTGCAAAGAATAAAACTTCCATATGGAAGGACATAAATGATGCAAGGTAAGCAGACTAAGCATACTAAGCCTCCACACAGACAGGACTTTCTTCTGCAGACAACAGCAAGCTTTACCAAACTTGTAAGTCAGACAATTTAGCAAGAGACTCCTCTTTCCTCCCTCTCCTTCTACCACTGTCTTGTGGGTGGGACATCAGGCTGTAGGACTTACCACAAACCAAAGTAATGCTGTAATCTTGACTGAAAAATAGAAAATACTTACAGTCTGACACAGCTCTTACCTTATCATTTTTATCACTGTAGTTTGCTGTTTTCAATTTCTTCCAGCAGCTGATATGAAATTCCACTTTGCACTGCTGACAGCAAGTGACACGTATGAACCCCTGAGAGGGAGAAAAAGTGTCAATTTAACAGCTTTAAAGAAACCAAACCCAAAACAAGCTATCAGAAACCACTGCACAATTTCACACTAGATTAGATAAGTTGATGTCTTCCAGAGAGCTCTTTGATATGAAGGGGAGCAGAAAACATGTAAACATGGATTTTTATTTCCCATACCCTTTTAAACTACCAATGTACCTTGAAGTCTGGATCTGTAAAGAATATTTGGATTTTGGAGTAGCCATGGCACTGCTGATATCGACAAATTGCATCTGGTTCTGGAGGGAACTTGCACTCCTCAATACAGCTCTTTAAAATCAACTGAGAAATACAAAATGATGTTAGACAAATTGCACAGAAACCAGGAAAAAGATGCAGCATCTACTTACAAACTTCCAGGGGAGCCTGCAGTGAAACACACCTCTCTTTTTGAGCAGCAGATGACTAGTACCAAAAGAACAACTTTCTTCTACTGAAAGCTACAGAAGATTGTCCTTTTTGAGCAAAACATTCAAAAGCTCATTAGAACTGTTGTCAGCTATGGACTCAGGGCTTCCCTGCATGCAGGTTTATCTTGGACAAGTGTTTTACATGTTGACCAGTTCCAAACATGTGAGAATATAGAAAGTTTTCCTTGTCAAAACATTGCCAAAATGAGCCAGATTACTCAGATAGCAGAAGAAAAAAGGAGTGTCTGCTCATTTCTGCCATTTCCCACCATTTGAGGACTGCCTCACCTGGTATCTGGCTTACAGGATCAAGTACATGCCCAGGGACAACTCACACTTGGCCCTTCCCTGGAGCTAGTGAGACCTTCCAGAATAGTGCCTGAGGTAAAGACATCACAGTGGCTTTAGGAAAGTCAGTTCAAGTGCCACAGGATTGGTACATACCTGTAAATTCTCTGTTCGTGTCTCTTCAATGACCTGAGATGATGTGGGCCAAGTTAATACTCCAGGTACAATCTTGTGATTAACCATTGTTTGTGATTTCATGAACTGATCAAGTGCATCTGAAAATCTGAAGTTTGAAACAAGTACAGCATCTTCAGATCACAGAGGAACACATCTACACAGAAGTCTACACAGCCTTTAACACCTACACTATTCATTTTATGATCCAAGGAAAAAAAATAGTAACTCTAAGAGTGTGTGGAATTAAAGAGCACCTAGTTCATTAAGTTAGTTAAGGACTCTTCAGCATAAAGGACTCAAGTGTGAGCTAGTAACCCAGCCTGTGTAAGGGGCCTGGAGTCCAGGCAAGGATATGAGCTAGACTGAGAGCCTGCTCTGATATTCAAGGGACCCATGAACCTGGGTGTGCTGATCAACCAGGGAGGAGACACAGGATTCTGCTACTCATGGTTTAAGGAACTCAGGTAGTGCTGTACACATGAGCTTTTCTGCCTGGGTTAGTCTGGGTGGCCAGTTGTGTTGTGTCTGTATGCACCTCTTTGGGACACACACAGAGGCTCACTATGGGTCAAAACTGCCAAGGGAAATAAGACACATCTGTGTGACTGTGATGCAGACACTTCCTGGGTCTCAGACTGCAGCTGGCTACACTGTGGCAGTGGGAAGGAGTAATTCCCTCCCAGTGTCCAATACACTCTGGCCAGGTCCTTTTAGATATTCCATATAAAGGGGCTTAAGGTTTACTATAAAACTTACTTAGTTGGCATTGTATCAAGTTTATGTGGCAAGGCTGTACAGAGGGGTAGAGATCAGTGCTACAGGGGCAGCATCTGTTAGGAGAGGCCAGATCTCCCCCATCTCACAGAATCATAGAATTATCAAGGTTGGAAGTGACCTCTCAGATCAAGTCCAACCATCAACCTAGCACCATCATTGAAAACCATGTCCCTAAGTATCACATCTAGATGCTTTTTAAACACCTCCAGGGACTGTGAATTCATCACCTCCCTGGGCAGCCTGTGCCAGTGTCTAACATTCCAATGCCTAACTTCTAGCTGGCTCCAAGGAACCCACTACAGGACACAGCTGAGTCCCTCAGGCAAGATGGTGGCACCTCAGGGAAAAAGCCTGGGTGAGAAAGGACAAAATATACTGCCTGGCTGCAAATGAAGAAAAAGTGTGAGAAACAGCATTTCAAACAACCAAGGTAAGAAAGAGGAGGGGAGAAGGTGCAGAGCATCCCCTGCAGCCTCATGGAGAGGAGGACCTCACTGGAGCAGGTATCCACACTGCAGCCATGGAGTACCCCTGCCAGAGCAGGAGGATGAGCCTCAAAGGAATTGCACTTGTGGAGAGGTCCCATGCTGCAGCAGGGAGTGGAGGAAGGAATGGCAGAGAGCAGCTGCTCCAGACTGATCACAACCCCCATTCCCCATCCTTACAGGCAGCTCAGGGGAGGAGCTGGACAAGTCTGGAATGAGGGAGTGAAGAGACAAGCCTGGGATAATGGGGGAGGTGAAAGGTGATTTTGGTTTTTTACTTTGTTTCTGGCTCACACAGAAAGACTAACTCTGTCTCAGGGAAGCCAATGACTCACTGCTGCAGCTGCCTTATCTAGAACCAAGGTTACCCTCCTGTCTCTGTAGTAGTACTGGTGCAGCTGCCTTATCTAAAAGCAAGGTTACCCTCCTGTCTCCATGGTACTGAGATAAGTTAAGCTTTCTTTATGATGAAGTTTACCCTGAGATCATTGGGTTTTGCTCTTCTCTTGGGAGCTTTCCTCCACTGCAGAGTTTTGCTGGTCAGTCATATCCCCATGCCCTAGAGCCCACACAATCCAGCAGCTTCTGTTACAACCTTAGCAGTAACAAACTTAACACTGTAATAAATCAGTCTGATCTATGAATGTAGTAATTAACAAAGAATACTTTTTAAAAACTCTACACAATGTTTCTCAAGTGAATTTTTTTTGCATCCAATATTGAAGCTTTATATTACACCAACCTGTTTTGTCTGAGGTAAACTTTTCCAATTCCATAGTATGCCAAACAACCAAATCTTTCTTTCTGGTACTCTTCAATTATTTTATTAAACTGGTCTTCAGCCTTTGTCAATGCCTTTGAGATGAAGTTAAGACAAAAATATGTGATACTTTGCCAGAAGCTTTTCACTTTTTCTCTCCCTTTTTTATTTTTTTCAGTATTCTTTGATCAGTCTTCTGAACAGTAAAGGGAATTAAGCAATCTTATGATCACACACAAAGGCTTCCCTTTTTGTTTTAAAAAGAAGAAACTTACTCTGTAAACATGGGCTCCCTCTGAAATAATGAAATTAAATCATTGGGCTCACTGAGCTACAAACACTCAGGTATTTTTTAATTCATTCTAAGACACTGACTATTTTTAAACACTGCAGGGGAAAAAAAATGCACAAACCAACACAAAACAACAAACCCAAACCAAACCCCCCCAAAACCACACTTCTCTTTTAGAGTTTTCCAGAGCTAAAAGCATTCTCTTCCTCTTGTTTTAGAAGCAAAATGTCTGTGTAAGAAAGACCACTGCATACCCACATTACAACAAAGCAGAAGAAAAGTACTGGCTATACTTTATTAATACTTATGAATCTCATTTGAAAGAAACTTTATTTGGTCTACTCCCAATATTAAACTGTATGATTCTAAAATATCACAAAAGCTTTCTTTTTCCACTCATTTTGTGTCTGTTAAAGAGACAAAAATGCATGGCCAACTACCTGAATTAGAATTTTGAGTAACAGCAATAGAGTGGCTTAATGTCTTACCTCAGGTTGTCCTATTCCAAGAAGAGCAGTGGCATGTCCATAGATGATTACAACATAATTAACAGTATGAAGATTCAGTTGCTGCAAATAGAGTCAAATTATAGAAGCAGCACAAAACCACTTTGCTGGTAACTAGAATATTACTGTGAACAGAAAAGATCTGCAGCACAACAGCACTAGGAAACCCTTTTATCATCCTTCTTATCATAGCCCCTACCCAGATTTATGTTACAATTAGCATAAAAAGTGAAGGTTAACTACACCTTTACTGCTGGTCATTATATATTTCAATGTAATACATCCTGAAAAGTCTAATACAGCTGTAACTCCAGGCTTTACTAGATTGACTTCATGCAGTGCAGTGTCCTTGTTCATGTTCAGAATTGAACAGATTTTTGATATTTGATTTTTTTAAATAAAATCCCTCTTTCTCAACCTTTTTCTTCCTAATAAACAGCTCACAATTCCAGATGGACTGGTGCATTACTTGCTTGGACAGACTAGTTGGCACTGCAGCAGCCCTTACTAAAATGGGAGCTTGAAACACAGCAATGCATGTGCACACAAACCTTAGTACTACAATACAATTGAAAGAAATCTGGGAGAACAAATGGGTCAATGGCTGATTGCCTAGATACATACACACAAAATTTCACAGTATTTGCCATCACAGAGTTATCTGACAGGAAGAATATGATTTTTTTACCCTACATTGTTATGAATAAAGGTTAAGCTAGCAATGGCCAGTCATTTCTCATCAAAAAAGATATTTGGTAAGAGTATCATGATATTCTTCAGAAAATTACCTTGGTAAATATCTTTTTGATTGCATCTAGTGTAAAAATACATCCTATGCTTCTGTTGGGTTTTTTATCCTGCTCTCATTTGTAAGCTCCTTGACATACTTTTCAGTGATTAGCTCTGTAGTCAGTATCACAGGCAGCAGCTCAATACTAATGACTACTTTAGAACAAAACATGGTAATGAAAGCATAAACTTCAACTGCTCCAATAAACTACATTATTCCTCTCAATTTACCTTTAATTCTGAAGGATTTAGAATGCTCAACAACTGTGAAAAGGCTTGTTGAGCACTGTGACACCGCTGGTCCATCAGGGCTGTATAAGCATCATGAACAAGGGATTTAACCTCTTCCAGCAGCACACTCAAATCCACCTAAAATATTGAGAAAAACAGGAAGTCCAAAAGAAAACAGTCTTGTTTAATTATTATTTGTTGAAACACTAAAATAAAATCAGTATTGGGAAGCAGATTATTGTGTCAGGGTAGGAGGAATTTGACTATTTAAGAAGGTCCTTCAATACCTACTCCTGCACTTGTAAGCAACAAGTCAAAGGTAAGAAGGAGGCCCACCTGTGTATTTTAGGCCTCTACCTCATTTCAGTATGAATTAATCTTCAGTACAAAGTAATCCTAATTAACAAGGTTGTTTTTTATTTAACTGCCCCATTCCCCTCCCCTCATATGTTAACATTTGAGCCTGGGATTCTGAAGACAGGGTCATGGGCAGGTCAAAACTGAAGGAATGGAAAGTTTGGGAGGAATGGAACAGAACTTGGGAGTTGCCCAAGTTTGTAACATTATTCTAGTGGTGTACTTAATTGTATTCCTGTGAAATGAATTAGGCTTCTGACATACTAGGACACTAGTACCATGAATTGTTAGATGTTTTTAATGAACTAGGATTTTGGAGAGTTTTACTAAAAGGTGACAAATCCTTTATGCTTAAGGTCATATGCTAATGAATTCCCAGTTACCTCTTGCACAGTACAGAAGAGTTTATCTTGGATAGCTTTAGACTCTGTCTTGAAATCAAGGTGATCTCTACAAACAGCAGGACAAAGGCATCAGAAATTTGTACATGGACTTTAAATGTAATCTTACTTTCAAGAAACAAAAATGTATGTGCTTTTACCAACCACATCACATCTGCCTACATGCTAGAGATTATTAAGGCACATTTTCACAGTCACAATAACAAGTACTGTAATATTCTCAAGGATTAGGATACTACTCATATAGCTGATACACTCCTGGCTCAGGAATCACTAAGGCTTCAGAGAAGCAGCAGTCTTCTCCACCCTTTTATTTGTTTTCTTTTATCTTCTCCACCTTCTTCTCAGCTGAGTTGATCTTATGCAGGGGTGGGATAGGTGACTAGAGAACCTCCCTATACCACAGGCAGCAGTGTAAGAAGGTGCTTAGGCCTCTTTCCAAAGTACAAGATCCTCTGTCTTAGCACAACCACTGCTTAAAATCTAAGCTATGTATGATAGTGGAATGGAGAGCAGAGAGCAACAGAGTTGGTCTTCTCAGCTCTTCCTTTCCACTACTGCAGCAGAAACACCATGCATAACTAGAGAACAGAAAAAGTACAACAAAGAAGCAAAGTATTGCTTAATATTCTGAACTAAATCCTCAGAGCTCAGACTGCTAGTTAATGCTTAATGCCTATTCTAGTGCCTTTTGCTAATACACATTCAGTTCTGTCCCACATTTGAAGGCATCCAACACTCATCAGCTGAGACAAATCCTTGACAGTGTCAGAGGATTCCTTAGATTTCTGGAAGCCAAGCAACCTGCTAATTCCAGAAATGAAAATGAGATTTTAACTGATGATGTACCCCACTCATAGAGAAACAGCATGGCTTTTACAGGTCTCACAGACTACAGATGGTTCAGTTACTTTATAGAGGATTTGTTCCCATAGTGAATTCTAACATCCTTCTCCACCCTCTTAAAGTGAAAGGCAAAGGAAGTGAGTGGCAACCTAGTCAAATAAGATAAATCACCACCCCTGTGACAAAGTCTCAATTGTCCTAGCTACATTGGTTATTGCAAGTGAGTTAGGGAAAACCAAAAGGATTGTACCTTAATAAATACAGATTAAAATATGGTAGCTTTTGTGGTCACACTTAGATTAGATGGGGGATTATCAGGTTCAGCCCTCAGGTTTCCTAAGGCTTGGACTCTTCTACATCAGAAATTTACCTTTAAAAATTTTGACTTAATGGAAACTTTCCTATTTCAGTGTAAACAGCTTATTTTTCTGTACCCCTCATCTGTTTTTAATCATCCTAAACACAACTGAAAAACACTAGCTGAAGCAGCATACAAGCAAGAAAGTACAGTCATTTACATTCAGTATGTTCTACAGGCAGTATTCATGTACTTAAAACTAGATATTGATATTCTTTTAAGCAAAAGTTCAAGTCTACAGACAACTCTAAGTTCTTTTGTAGTATTCAACTCTGAGACTGACTCACAATGTTTTCCCAAATTTCTTAGCAAGCATATGAAGTGCCAGAGCAGTTTTAAAAATGATCTGGTACACAGAGTAGTACTAAAAGGCCTTGAAAACAAGATAAGAGCTTGAATTATGCTGTGATGTAATTCTGAACCTAACAACTGGAACATGATTCCTATTCTCTTTGGCTGTAAAGGAAGCACATTTTCTGTTACAGCTATGCTCTGTGACTTGGTTTGGGGTAACAGTTTTTAAACAATGGTTATTAAAATTACCCCTTTATTTACTAAAAGTCAAATGAGCTTTGGAAAATCCTTAGTTTTTGACAAATAACTCAGGCTCTTTGTGAAAACTGAAATTTTGTGAACATTATTCAGTTATCTTTACATGAACTACAGAGTCCATAACCAAAGCAATGAAAGAGCAAGCTGCACTAACTCCTTTTTAAGTTCTATATTAAATAACTCAAATAATAATAAATTTAAAAATAAATAAAATATCTTACCTCATCTTTTCACATTCACCAGATTTAGGTTTTGGTCTTCCTTTAATTTGATGACTTTGGCCTGTAATGAAAGTATTTGAACCAAAATTATGATCATCTAAAACAAAGGGGGAGCATTTTTAAAGGGAATAATAGATCACTATGGATATTCAAGGTTGACTACAGAAATTTTATAGAAGGAGTCTGCTACTTCAAAAAATGCATTGCTAAAGGAGTTAAGTTCAACCTATGTTAACCTTAGAAATGTAAATGTATGACTCAGATGGAGATAAATGGCCTTGATTACAAAATAAAACTGTTTGATGATGTGGAAATACTGGACAAGACAAGAAAGAATCATGTCATACTGATACACTTCTAACTCTGAAACTTAATGTGAAAGACTTCACACTCCACCAGCATACTTCAGAGATCTGGGACTGTTGTTGAGTAGTTACAGGTCTCTACAAGCTGAATAAACAATTCACTAGTAACAAGGAAGCAGAAAACATGTTTGAATAGTGCATTGTGATTGGTCAAAATCAGGAAGCCATGCCACTATCTGTGGCAACCATTCTCTGTGGAATGAAAACATAACATTGGGTAGCTACTTGAGCACATGCATACTGCTGAGGAAGTCAAGGAATTTTTCATTTTCAGGGTGTTAATGACTCAACAGCAACAGTGACAAAACCCACATATGGGAGAGGGGCCTTCTAGCACCTGGATGACTGGACAAGCAAAGCAAAAGAATGGAATTTCTGGACTGGTAAGGAACCAACATGCAGCTGACAAATTCAACTGCAGAACTGCTGAACCTCCCATCTTGCAGGTATTCCTTATTACATATATAAATTGAAGGGCTGTGGAGCAGCAGATTTTTTTGCTAGTTGAACCTGGTGAATTTAACAATACCTCTGCCTCAGCTACCTGTTCCAAGAGAAGACAGTCCCAGCCATCCTCTTTCAGAAGCAGTTCAAGAGGCAACTGTGCCTTCTCACTACTGGACATAATCACACAGACAACATAAAGCCCAGCCCCTGGATTCAAGCTATTTGAGCACTGAAACCCAAACATAAGGTACAGCTACCTAAATCAATAAGCACTGCTTAATCTATTATTACACTTAAACTACCATAGAATCAAATAGGAAAACATATTTCTTAAGTTAAATTGTATGCACATGCACTTCATGCCTTGTTCCAGAAGAAATTTTTCATTAGAGCTACTTAATGACATAAAATTTAAATGAATCAGAACAAATAAACAAACAAAAACCAGCAAGTATCATGAACATGTTCAGAATTATTCCATGAAGCCTTTCTTGACATTGGCATACAGGGGTCTGAATACCTGTCTGTTGAAACAGTTCATCCCCTTTAGAAACTCCAAAGCCACACTAATAATCATCATCACAAATTCTTCATAAATTTAAATGATGGAAAACAAGAACTCTTTTGAAAGCCAGAAAACACTTCAAGTACATGATCACTGAACCATTTAGAGACAGAGATGTATTATCTTTTTTTCCAAGACATACCAATCTGGCATTCAAAACCAAACCCTAATGAAGATAAAAGAAAGAAGCCTTCCCTCTCACCAGCAAAAGGAAGAATTAATCAGCACTATTTTTCCATTGAATGATCTAATTTTAAAAGCCATTGAACAAAAATAATTTCAGAAGAGCTTCCTATAAAAACCACCCTAATTGGAAAAGGTACTACTGCCAGATATTTAAACATACTTTCAAATAATAGCAACAAGCAAATCCTGCTGAATTAGAGTTAAAATACTGAAGGAGATAAATTAATTCAATGGCTAACATGATTCACTTACCCCACAAACATTCTAAAATACTAGAAGAAGTCATACTGCTTTTGCTAGACTTTCTCATAAGGAGCAACCAAAGATATCTACCAGGATAGTAGATGCAGACAAAAACTGAAACTGAAAAGGCCAGGAATTTTAAGACAAGAGACAGTGGCATAGTGTTCCTTTGCATTAAAGCTCCTGCAGATCTTAAGCCTGCAAGTGAAGAAAGGCTAAGAAAACGAAAGCTGTTCTCCTCCTCCCCCAGAAATCCCCTATCAGTTAGCCATTCAGAGTGACTCCTCCTTCCAAATCAAAGCCAAATCAAGTGTTTTCTTGTACATCAGTACTGACATAGTAAGTATGAGGGAGAGAGGAAAAGACATAGTAAGTGTCGGGGCAGAGGAGGAAGAGAACCTGAAAAACTCCACAGAACCAGCACAGGCTTTTGGAAATTACTATGTTCAACATTTGATAGTCTTATGATCTCTTTAGCCTAAAATTTTCAGGGCTCTCTCTAATTCAGCCTGTCATTATGTCTCTTCCCTCCTCAACCTCTCTAAAAATCAGCTATCTTTCTGCTGCTTCACCAGTTCCCATACTGTTGACAGAATGCTGACACCCTGCCTCCTGACCAACAATGGTAGCAGGATGCTGCCCACATTATACATATAAAGTTTGATTCTCTCAAATTCCACTTACCATCAGTGGAGCCAAGGGAGAGCAAAACTCTTACCCACATTCTAAAGGCATCTGCAGGATTTGTTCTTGCTACCAGGTGAGCTGGACACCAAGTGTCCCTGGCAGTCCACTGGAGCCAGGACATCACTTAGTATCTTGTATTTATTATTGGAGATTGGGCAGGTTGCTACATGGGCCTGTTACTGCTGATCTTTCCCACTTCCTCAGTAAAGCTTTGTTTCACAATGTGTCATCAGACTCCACTACTACTCAGACCACACCTTCTTGCTCAGGGAAACTTCTGGATTCACTTAGTTGTCACTTGCTTCAAACTTCTTTAAAATGTCCTACAGCCTCTGTGCATCTCATATTCTGCTCCTTCACCTCATATAGATAGAGTTCCTCAAAACAGATTTGTCTTTATCTACTCCTTTCTAAAAGCCAGCACTGATTTATGCTTTCTGCATTAAATCATTAAACCAAAACCAAATGAACAATAAATCACACCAACTTATGCCTCAAAGTTTGTAGCTAAAAATCCACTCTGACAAATGTTTTGTGACCTCCTTCCTCTCTAACTGCAGAATTATTTTCTTAAGGATCTATATAGACCTTCTAGCAACCACAAATTAATTATGAGCAATGAAACTACCCATACACTTCTCTTAAATTTAGATCCTTATAGAACCCATAACTGTCTCAGGAGGGAAAGCACCTCCAGCCTGTGACTCAGCAGTCTGCTTTTTAATTCCAGTTTCAGTTCTGAATTCATCCATGTAAAGTAGATTCAAAAAGCATGAAGGAAATAGGAGAGAAGTAAGTAATGGCACACTAGCAGAAAAAGAAGTGAAACGTGATAGCTTACTGTTGGGAAAATAACACTAGATACACAGTTTCTTTTTAAGAACAACAGCAGCAAGGGAAGAACCAGAGCAGATTTGATAAATAGCAAAAACAAACTCACTTGGTGCAAGCTCAAGAGATGAACCTTTGCTTTTTGTTCTTTGGCTGTCAATCACCTAGTGACAAATATGTTAGTTTGGCTTTACACAGATAACAAACATCAAATAGATATCACTCATCAAATTTAAACAAGGAAAAAACCTAAACCACTAACATTTCAACTAAAAAATCACAATGGCAATACAGCATATTATGTCCCCAGCCAAGAGGTAAAGATAATAATTTCATCTACTAAAGAGCATTTGTACACTTACAACTTTCCCTCAACATTCAGAACAGTTAATATTATCTCCTAGTTTGACAAATACTAGCCTTTTTCCCAGCAATATTCATCCAAAAGGAAGATAAATTTACAGACTACATAATGAAGATTCTCATAGCATAAAAGGAGATGAAAGTCAGAATCTTTAAGCACTTCTTGTGTATTCCCCAGGCAGATTTCTTTCTCAATACATTGTAACTTTCAATTCCTTCCCTTTGCCCTTGTCCATTGGTTTCATTTTCCCCACTAACAAGTCCCCTCTTATTGCTGCCCCACTCTCCTGGGAAAGCCAAAATGTGTGGGCTAAATTGTTTTGATCTTGCCAGTAGATTCAGACTATCATCCTGTTTTCTGTTTTATACATCTTATTTGTAATACACTTCATAGGCTAGATTAGCAACCATCATTAAATATCTCACAGTAATGATGGTAAAGATGATCAGAAAGAGGTACAAATGTTTCTTTAAATCAATAATTAGAGTGAAAGAGAAGAACTGTCTGTAAGCAAACTGGAAATTGATTATTAGCTTTTTAATTTACAGCAGGTCTGTCACAGTCTGCACGTGTCTAGCAAAGCAAACCACAAAGGAAAACTTATGCACAGGAATAGCTCACAGGCTCCCTATGATACTGGCTGTGAGACAGGCACTAAGACAGCAATAGATGGGAAATTCCACTGACATCCAGTAGTGAAACTCACCTAAAACCTGGTAAACACCAACAAAATTCCTTGACTTCCTACATTTTTGGGGGAGTGTGTTTGTTTTCTAAGGAATAAAAACAGATGTACTGGTTTGGGCTGGGATCAAGTTGATTTTCCTCATAGCAACCCATATGGTGCTGTGTTTTGGACTTGTGGTTAGAAGATCCTTGATACCACAAGGATGTTTTAGCTATTGCTGAGCAGTGCTTGCACAGTGTCAAGGCCGTTTCAGTTTCTCACACAGCCTTGCCAGCGAGTAGGCTAGGGGTGCAGGAGAAGTTGGGAGGAGACACAGCAAGGAAAACTGCACCCAACTGGCCAAAGGCTATCCCATACTACATGATGTCAGGCTCAGCAAGAAAAGCTGTGGGGAAAAAGGAGAAAGGGGAAGGGAAGGTCTGAGTTATGTTATCTGTCTTCTCAAGTAACCATTATGCATGACAAAGCTCTGCTTGCTTGGGAATGGCTAAACATTCACCTGGAAGTAGTGAAAGAATTCCTTGTTTTTCTTTGCCTGTGCATCCAGCTTTTGCTTTGCCTGGTAAAGCTGTCTTTAGCTCAACCCATGACTTCTTTTACACTTCCTTTACTCACTTTTATGTTTCAGGTATTCTCCTCCACCGTGCTCAGGAGAGTGAACAAGCAGCTGCATCAGGCTGAGCTGCTTACTAAGGTGAAACCACGACAACTACTACACCCCTGCACTTTTCAACAGTAAAATAACCTTCTGAAAGGCAGAATTAGAGGCTTTGCTTGAAGGATTTCTTCACTAAGATGTATCCTTAGTTTAATTATTTTTCAGGAGCAAAAATCAACCATGAACAGAGAGCAAAATTTACTCTATTAAGCTTCTGTGACTTATGCACTCAACTCCTTGACTGAACTAGTGGTAGTTTGGTTCAGGTTCCAAATGAAGCAAAGGCTGAGGCTGTGACAAGACCATGAACTTCTCTTGTTCCAACCTGTAGGCTAAAGCATCTTCTGCTGAACTCCATTATACCAATGTTAACTGAATCCTCCCCTAAAGCCAAAGGCAAGCCCACATCTGAGTTCACATTGGCAGGCATGACTTAGCAGCTGATTAAATCAGACTGGAATTCAGTCTCACTATCAATAAGCCTGAAGTGACATCTCTCCTCATAACATACAGCCTCCACCTTCTCACTCAAGCAACCACCTACCACCTCCTTTCAAATCCAAAGTTCTGAACATAGATTTGGTAGTTAAATATTACAGGAAAAGTGCACTTGGCTGAGAAATACACAATGACTAAAACAGTGGCTGCAACATTTGAGCCACACCATTAAATACCACATTCCAGCTGAAGGAATATCAACACTCTTAGCTGTAGTGTAACTTACCCTGGTATTGAGTTTTTGATGACAATGCTGGTCTTTAGGATCAGACTGTGTTCTCTGTTTCTCTTTTTCTACTTCTTTTTGTTCTTGAGATAGTTTTAAATGAGATTCTGAAGAAGTGCAGTCACTGATATGTAAAAAGACAGAAAGCTAGTTCTTCCAATGCTGGGTGTCTTTTTCCTGTATTTATACATACCTCATGAAAACAAAGAGGAGTAGAAGCCCACCCCTCACTGAAGAGTAATGGCATACACATATTTAATGGATTTGATCAAACAAGCCTTTTTTTATACCTTCAAATTCCACAGTCCAAGGCTATGCAAAGCATGCCATTCTCTAGAAAAGTGACAGGACCTGCACCTTTCATTTAAAAATTAAAATACAATCTTGCCCAAGGCCACATTGTTTGTGCAATATAGAAGGGAAACCAATTTAAGTTCCTCCAGAATTTTCAGGTTTATAACAGTAATTTACTTCCTCTACTGTTCCTGAATGACAGATAGCAGTATCACTACAAACAGGCCAGTAAAAGTGAAAGATCTTTCAGAGAAATGGTTAAGAAAGTTACAGCATCTACTGTATCTTAGCTGAATCTGTGAATATGGAATCTCTCTTACACTCTCTGGGCATAGCAAAAGCACAGAATAGATGTAGCAAAACCAAGTTCCTACAAGTTAGGATACATGGCCATTTTCACCATTGCCAAAATGCATCTGTTAGCAGTTCAGTTCCTCAAATCAGCTTGATCTCCTAGAGAACTTTATATAGCAAAGTTAACACAAAAAAGTGAGTATGAATGCACTGACATTTTCAGGCACCAAATATCTCAGCAGCCAAATATTTCAAGTTGGGAGGACAAACACACGTGAAAGTAACTGTTCCCTGTTATTTCCAACATAGGTAAAACTTAATGCTGAAGGAAACTGCTTGGAAGTGGAACACATCTCAAGATAGCTTAATTAGCTCCTGAAANATGCACTGAATTTTCAGGCACCAAACTTCTCAGCAGCCAAATACTTCAAGTTGAATGCTGAAGGAAACTGCTTGGAAATGGAACACATCTCAAGATAGCTTAATTAGCTCCTGAAAGTCCTTTTTACTCCTAGGCTTCACTCTGGTTGCAGTTCTCACAACTTCACTCCTTCCATTTTTATCTACTGATAGACAAAACATTTAAGCAATATCTATATGTATTACTTAAATCTTATACCAAATATCACTACTTAAAAACTTGACAGTTACTTACTTCTTCTCAAGAAGTGACTTCTTTGGTTTCTGTTTATGTTGTTTAATACCTATAAAAAATTACATAGGAAGGAAACAAAAATTAGCCAGTTTCAAAGGAAAGTTACTAATGAAGGAATATTGCTAGCTTCAAGGTAGATCCTGAAAACAGAAAATGTTACCTTTGATTTCTTCTAATGTCATCTTTAATTTGGTATTTTGTTGAATAAGATCCTTAAGTCCATCACCAATATTCTTGCATAGTTCCTGAGCTCTCTCATTAGCTTCCAAAGCCAGCTGGTGTTCCCCCAGTAACGACAGTGCCTTACAGAAGTGGTAGTGACCCTACATGGACATAAGGTTACATTTCAAGCCTCCATCCACCCAAGTAAGACAACAAATGATATCCCAAACAGCTGCAGTAGACAATCAAAGTAAATTTCACAAATTCAGAAGTTGCAGGTCCAGTGATGAATAATCAAAGTTTTCAGCACACTGAAACATAAACATAATTGACTGGGAGTTGTGTCCAGCCTCTGGCTTTGGAAAAGAGCAAATTTGCTTTTTCCCCAGTACTCTCAACTACTACTTTGCTATTTTGTAACCATTATTTACTCTTCTTTAGGCCAAGAATATTGGGAAATACATGTTGATCATTATCAGGATTGTTTTTATTTTAAGGACTTAGTATTATTATTTTTAAAGCATTGTGATAACACAGCTACACACAACAATGTAATACATGTTTTATTCTGTCTTTACACATGCAGAACACCATGTGACAACACTTAAAAGCATGGCAAAACAATATTTTTAACATTAAAATACAAGCAAACTATGTACTTGGATGACTGAAGGAGAATTTCCTAAGTCTACAAGGTACCATGTTCATTCTACTGTCTATCATTAGCACTAAACACAGATGAGAACATGTCCCATCTACAAGGGTCAAATCCCTAATTAAGGCTCTGGGTTCCTATCTTGGTTTACAGTACCAACAAAAGACAATTTTGAAATGTATATGAAACTAACCTTTGGCCAATTAGGCTTCAGAGCAGTGGCTCTTTTTCCATCAAGAAGGGCTCTCCTTAGAGAAGAGAGGGAAAAAGAAAAGGTACTTTTTATTTGCACTGCAGAAAAATCTACAGACCAGAGGTACAAGGCACTAGGAAAATACAAAGTGAATAAAAGAACAGTTTGTTCACCTGTGTAAAGGTATGGTCAGATAACACTTCTTAGCTGAGTTAAAGTGTTACAGTCTCAACTATCTCACCCATTAGACATTTTATTTCCTCCCCCTACTTATTAGTTTCTGTTCCTTTAGAAAGCAAAGCCTTAATAAAAAAGCCTGAATATCAATCTCAAAATGTTTTGACAGAAAATATTAGAGTATGATGTCATTATAGGTAGAGATTTGAGGGTTGAAGTGTGGCAGCTGCACCCACCCTGCTGAAGAAAGACCATCAAGACAAGATTTGCTGACTCTGGTGAAAAGATAAAAATATCTACTGACTCTTTTTCTGGAAAACATCTGCTCACTCAGATAACCACAACTTCTCTCAATTTTGGTCACATCAGGGTTTCACAACTGATTCCTGTTAGTCTCACATCTTGTGTTTCACATGAAAGCATTCAGCAATTACCTACTACCACCAAACAGGAAAGCCTGTACACAAGGATCTGAAGAAGCACAATGAGATGCTCTGTGATTAAAAAAAGCTGGATGCTTGTCCTGGTTTGGGCTGGAGTGAAACTGGTTCTGTTTGATGGCCTTGCTTTCCAGTCCAGGTTCCTTTTGGTGACTGCAGTTCTGAAGCTGGCAGTATGTTTTTCATGAGCAGTGCTTGCTTCCAGCACTGATTAGGCCTAATGTTTGGGTTTACTGTCAAGGATTGGGATGGAAACTAGGGTCACTGCTGAATTTCTTTTTTTTGGGGGGGATTCATACTAGGGTAGGGGGTGCAGAGTAAAATTCTGCACCTACAGGAGAGCAGCAGACAGGACAGATGACCCTAAGCTGACCAACTGGGTGTTCCATTCCATACACATCATCAAAAAATCCCAGAGACTGTCAGCTTCAGAAATGCAGCCACTGAAAGGAGCCTTGGCTGGAAAGCAAGGCCACTGAACACAATCAGCTTTGCTCCAGCCCAAAGCAGGATGACACTAAAGAAATATGAGTAACTTTAAAACAAGAGTTATGTTTTACACAGCAAAATTCTGCAGAGATTTCAGCAATAAAACGATCAATTTCAGTACCCAGAGAAGCAGTGAAGGTGTGAGATAACACCAGGAAAATGGGCAAAAACTAAGAATCATGTTGATACCAACTTCAATTACATTGTTATTCATGATTTCAACAATTAGATCTGGACTAATAACAATTAGACCCTTGAAACTAACAATAAATTCTGGGGTTGGCTCTACATAAAGGGTATATATCCACCTTGCTCATAAACAAGATTTTTAGCTTAATAACTGGCTTAAGGAAAACAACCCCTACACCCACACTGATCTCTCCAAGAGGTTTATTTACAATCATAATATTCACTCATGACATTTTTTTGCCTGTTTTATAACCCTGCACACACACATCTTAAATGGTATTACATACTGCCAGCAAATACCACTAATATTACTCATTTTTCTTAATATTAGTTTTCTGAGGTAGCAACAAAATTACAATACACTTAAGTTTTAAAAACAGCATTTTTCTAAACATATTGCCAATTTTTAACTGCAGATCATCACAACAGTCCAGATTATAAACAAAGGGTTACTTACTTGTACTGCCTTGTGAGAATGAAACAAAGAGCTCGGTTACCATACAGAAGATGGTTTGAAGGACTAAACAGAAAAAACATTATGGAGAGTTAGTGCCACCTATTACTTCTGAAAATCTCAAGGAGAAAAAAAAAAAGTCAAGTTTTCACAACAGTAGCCTCTAAACACTCTAGCTTTGAGAATTATATATAAGCTTCCTTGAATAGTTCCATTGATCTACAAGTTAAGTCACTGAGAATATTAGTTTTAATTATCTAATAATTAATTTCTAAGATTTGGGGCCACTACTGCAGCTTCCAATCCATTCAAATCACTCTCAGTCTACTCAAAAAAAACCCCAAACCAAACCCTCAAATGATCCAAAGGTATGGCTAATATGTGGCTGATATGCTGCCTGCAATCACAGCTTTGTTTCAACAATAAATAAATAAATAAATCACAACCACACAAAAAAAATCCCCAAACAACTTTAAAGGGAAAAAAAAGGGGGGGGAGTGAAAGCATGAAGCATGGAAAAGTTAGTTCAACTGCCTGACTGGGCAGGCTAAGCTGTAGTTCTGAAGAGCTTAAGCATTGCCCTCAACATACCTATTGGAGAATGAGAGAAGGGGAAACCAAGAAATGTAATCCAGCAACACTTGAACAGAAGCCAAGGGAGGATGTAGCTAGTTATGATGTATGTGATGATGAAGCAGATGAAAGTCTGCTCACACTGCAAGAATGAGAAAGGGAAGACAGTGCACAGGGCAGGTAAAGAAGGGTTCTCTAGCTGCTATACATCACTGAGCTATCCTTCACCTTCCAGCAGGATCTTAAGGACAAAGAACAATTTCTAACAAACAGCTGTAACAGCAGTTCAGATCTACAGCCTCTGGAAACCTGAAGACTTCCTTTGCTCTTTCACTGAATTCTGCTCCTCCCTCTCCCTCCTCAGCTATCCTGAGAAAAGCCTTCTTAGCCAACTCCATCATCTCAGATACAGTCACTTGATCAAAGTCAGCCTACCCAAATTTCAAGGAGGCTGAAATCAGCTTGAATCTGTGATTGAAATGTATCCTACTGTGTGACATATTTGCTGGAAAGCCTACTCAGCCAGTCATTCACAGTCCAGAAAGGCTCCTCCAATGCATTGATGGTAACTTCTTGATGCAAATGGTGGATGAGCCCACTAGGAGGGGAATGCTGCTGGACCTGATACTCACTAACAAGGAAGGGCTGGTTGAAAAGGTAGAGGTTGAGGGCAACCTTGGCTGCAGTGACCATGAGATGGTAGAATTCAGGATCTTGTGTGGTAGGAACAGAATACCTAGTCAGATCACAACCCTAGACTGCAGTAGGGCCAACTTTGATCTTTTCAGGAAGTTGCATGGAGAAATCCCATGGGACAGGGAACTAGAAGATAAAGGGGCCCAAGAGAGTTGGTTAACATTCAAGGACCACTTCTTCCAAGCTCAAGATCAGAGCATCCCAACANCACATGATGTCAGGATACTGGAGGAGTTTTCCTTAGTTGAGGAGGACTGGCTTAGGGAACAGCTAAGCCATCTGGACATCCATAAATCCATGGGTCCCGATGGGATGCACCCATGGGTGCTGAGGGAGCTGGCAGAAGTCATTGCCAGGGCACTCTCCATCATCTTTAGAAAGTCCTGGGGAACAGGAGAGGTGCCTGGGGATTGGAGGAAGGCAAACGTCACTCCAGTCTTCAAAAAGGGCAAGAAGGAGGAGCTGGGTAACTATAGGCCAGTCAGACTCACCTCCATCCCTGGAAAGGTGATGGAGCACTTTATCCTTGACTCTGTCTCTAGGTATATCAAGGATAAGGGGGTCATTGGGAGCACTCAGCATGGGTTTACCAAGGGGAAATCATATTAGACTAACCTGATAGCCTTTTATGAGGACATAACCAGGTGGATAGATGAGGGTAGGGCAGTGGATGTGTTTATCTTGATTTCAGTAAAGCATTTGACACTGTCTCCCACAGCATCCTTGCAGCTAAACTGAGCAACTGTGGTCTGGCTGATTGGGTAGTGAGGTGGACTGTGAACTGGTTGAAGGACAGAAGCCAGAGAGTTGTGGTCAATGGGATGGAGTCTAGCTGGAGGCCTGAAGCTGAGTCCCTCAGGGGTCAGTACTGGGACCAATACTTTTCAATCTATTCATTAATGCTCTGGCTGAGGGAACAGAGTGTGCTCTCAGCAAGTTTGCTGCTGACACTAAACTGGGTGGAGTGGCTGACACACCGGAGGGTTGTGCTGCCATTCAGCGACTTAGTATTTGCTCTTGTTCACTTGTTCTGCATCATAGCTGAGATGATAAATACTTGTGATAGATGGTCAAACTGTTCTGCTGGAAGAGTATTTAGGAAGGATCACACCAGAAATGGTTGTTCACACTGAATAACTTATTTCCTTTCAAGTTTACTATACTTACTGTTAGTGACTTTAGATCACTTTAAACTCCAACAGAACTTTGGGAGCAGTAAGAGTGCAAACAACCACCAGTAAGAAGAAATAAATTGAACAAAAAAATGTGTGATGCAGCTTTTTTAATAAATTAGGAATCATTTGGCCTGTGAGAGGCTCATACAAAACTATAGAAAAATCAGGATAAATCTGAATAAGCAGAATACATACTGTATAACACAATCTAGATAATCAGTTCAGTTCTTACCAAAACTCTATGGCTTTAGTGTATGACATTATAGCAAGTTCAACGTTTCCTTGGGAAAATTCCTCATTTCCTTTCTGTTTCATAGATTCACTGTTCTGTGAAATCAAGAAAAAAAGAATGCAGCAACCACTGGAATGAAACTTCTTTGCAATCAGAAGTAAAGATAACATTTGACAAGAGTCAGCTAAGTTTTCAAGCTTGTAAAAACAGAATGTTACATATGCACTATTACTTGCAATTTAATACTTTTAATTCATTGAAATTAATAAGCTTGAGAGTGTACAAATAAAAATGTTATGCAGAGAAAACACTGAACAAGAACTAAAAAGCAGGACTAACTCAGAAGCTCTCCTGGGTTCCATAATACAGTTACCATCAAAAGCAAGTATGTGTCAAAGAGCAAAGAAGGCTGAGTACTGCACAGCTCAACCAATTCCCTACTCTGCTTTTCAGCATAGCTCCCGAACTATGGAACTGGAGCAAGGAAGACACAGGAATTAAAGTAGAAAAAACCCCAAACATATAAACTAAAGGAACATATGGCAAAGAAATTAAAAGCATCTAATTTTTGTGTTAAAAGGATTAAGTTGAACAATCTTCTATCAATATTAGCTGCACTTCCTTGAGGTTTTTGGGGAGTGAGGAAGTGAACCCTCTCCAATGTACATTGCCAACATGAACAACTGGTGTGCTGTTTATTAGGGCAAGATCTCTCTAGGTAACTACTTAATGTCAGGATAATTACTCACTCAAGCTTTTGAAACCTTTATCTTTAGTCATTTGGTCATTTTTTTAATCTTTGATGGTTAAACACCTCCCTAAAAATAGTAACAAGAAGAAAATGCAAACACTTTCTGCTATCTTCTCTCACCTTCCTGCAGTTTTCACAGGTCACAGCTTTAAACTCTTCAACTAAATCACAATCTTCCAAAGCAACTTTAGTAATATAACGTTTGCCTGGAGACCAAATTCAGAAAAATAACAGTGGGTGAAGAAGTTACCAAAGACAATAAGTAGGGTTTATCTTCTGCTGCTAAGAATCATGCTGTTTTCTGACTGGAAGCAAAATTTGACATACCAACTAAATAACAGGAACAAATTAAGCAACAGAAATGTTCAAAAGAAAAGGAAATATTTATTATTGGGTAAGACACAATAATAGATGCAGACTGTAAAACATTTAAGTACTTGCAATCAAGTGTATTTTAAAGAATTTACATTTTAAAGACTTGTGAAGATTTGTATTCTAAAGGATTTGTGCTTCAGTACTTGACTATAAAAAGATTTTTCTACTTACAAGCAAGACCATTTACTACTATGCTGTTACTTATTGCAACAGCTGAGTTACAATATATATCTATGCAAAAATTAAGAAAACAATAGAAACCATTTAACACATATCAAATACAGTAGGCCTAGGAGCTTTTTGTAATTTTGGCAGAAATTCTGCTCCTACTGTTAATCTCTTACTGTGACCTCCATGAGCTAGATAAGCTCATTTTTAAAACATGACTAACATCTCAGTATTTCAACAAAATCCTCTGCCAAAAATTTAACAGACAGACCAAAACAGCATTTCTGGCAACTTTCAATTTAATCTAGGGAATCCTGCTGTGGCAGGGGGGTTGGACTAGATGATCTTTCAAAGTCCCTTCCAACTCCTAACATTCTGTGATTCTATGATTCTGAGTTAAAGGAATAGAAGGCTCACATACAGCCCATAATGGACACTAAAGTGAACAAATGAAGAGGAAATATTTCCTGTTCAGAAAAAGCATCTGCACTGTAAATATGACCCACATACAGAGATTCAAGGGAGAACTGACTGGCTTAAAAAAGCAAACAACAAGCAAAAACCCCACTCCAACATCACAAGTATTTTTCCAGTCACTCCCAGCATAATGAAATACATGTAAACATTAACTATTTCATAATTACAACACAAGTGACTCTCCTCACCATTGCTCCTTCCAAAGTGTTCATACTCACATTCAGCAAAAAAAATCTGAAGATAGATCCAAACACTATCACCAAGTTCCTCCAGCCTCTGCAGAATACTGACATCATCTGTGTATCTGACCAAACCAAGTGCATCCCCAACATTAAAAACACCCTATTTCAATTGAAGAAAAGGAAAAGAAAGAAAAAAAAGGTAACCAATTCTATAAAAAGCAATCCCTTGCAACAAAAACAACAAACACCACACAAACCAACAGCTCACTGGCAATACAGGGGAAGCACTCCATGTAAATATAACAAATGCTACTACTATAGCACTTACACTATGCACTTGTTCTTGATTTGTTAAGCCTTGAATACAGCATATTCACAAAACTAAAAGTCATTCTTTCAACAGGAGACAGGGAGCTATTCAAATTACAGAATTTGATTTAGAAACTTCTTTTTGATGCCTGCACACAGAATTACTTCAGTGGGAAGTGACAAGCCTGGTTTAAAAGAGCAATTTTGTCCAGGATGTTAGATAGGCAGGCAGGGCTAAGACTTAGTTCTGTAAATCATGACTTCCCTTCTATTCAAACTCTTCAAATTTAATGGTTTGAGCTGCAGAGCTTTACTGTGATGACAGAAGGCATATTTTAGTTATTGCTGAACAATGCTTACAGAAAGTCAAGGCCTCTTCTGCTTCTCGCCCCACCTCACCAGCAAGTAGGCTGGGGGTGCACAAGAAGTTGGCAAGGGACACAGGCAGTACAGCTGATCCCATGTGAATACAAGAAAAAAATGTTTCCCAGTTGAGATGCCAGAGCACTGGAACAGACTGCCCAGAGAGGCTGGGGAGTCTCCTTCTCTGGAGATTTAAAAACCCCTCTGGATGTGTCTCTACGTGACCTCGTCTAGGGAGTCCTGCTCTGGCAGGGGGGTTGGACTAGATGATCTTTCAAGGTCCCTTCCAACTCCTAACATTCTGTGATTCTGTGAAGTAGAGAGATTGAGTGAATAATGTGGGTTGCCTGGCATACTCCCACAGTATCTGGGCCTACAGTTTGAAAAAGAATATGAAGATTCACATGACTAAAACAAGTATCACTAAAAATACAAGAAGTGAGTAATCCAGGAGTAACACACAGTAGTCCCTATGCTGCTTCTCCCACTACTGCAAGAATGACAGACAATTGAATTAAGCAACTATTTTAAAGTTTTAGATATTTGAACAAATATTTTGTTTGTATTTACAGATAAAGAAGCATTCCTATTAAAAACAATTCAAAAAACTCACACTTTCTATGCTGCTGCCAATTTTCAGTATGGCACTGATAAAAGGTGGAACATTCTGCAAGAAGGACAGAAAACAAATGAACAACAAGTTCTTAAGATCTGATAACTTGCATTTCTGTTTGCTTAGGTTCAGTTCAGTAACATTTTCTGTTCTGCCTGAATGAAATATCATTTGGACCAGTTGCTGATGTGGAAATTAAGAATGCATGGATGCTGTGGGCATCTGGCAGCCACTTTAACCACTCCTGCAGCTATCTACAGACCAAAGGAGGTGAAAAGAGGTGAATAAGAGTGGTGAGGCACTGGAACATTCAATGTCAGGTTGGACAAGGTTCTGAGCAACCTGATTTAGTTATAGGTGTCCCTGCTCGCAGTATGGGGGTTGGACTAGTTGATCTCTAAAGGTCTCTTCCAACTCCAACCATCCTATGATTCTATGAAAACTTACACAAAGTTAAAATATAGTACTTACAACAGCTTTTTTAACTAAATCAACAAGGTCTTCCAAAACCTTTAAATCACAGACTCTCTTCCAATTGTGGTATGAAATCTGTAGACTATTTAAAAACAGAAAACGTTATTACTTAGAAAAATAAATAACACTGTGTTAAATGGTCTTAATTACTAATATTTATGCTAATCAGATCTAAGCAAGAGCATGATTACAAACTCAAATCAAGTGTTTCAGAGGAGGAATTAAAAAAGACCTGCAGAGCTTTTGGTACTTTTGCAATAAAGGGTATCCATTTACATACTTCAATACACTCTTAGATTCCAAACTTCAGAAATAAATTCTTAGTATTTTCTTTTGTATGTTCAAGAATCATGGCTTCTGAACTTAACTAACTTAGACCACAGGTAAAACCATTCCTTCAGTCAGTTTTAGTAGATTACTACTACTGACAGTATACAATGAACTTCCACAAGTGTGAAAAAAACCCCAATATAGTAAGGGCTGATGAAATCACTTTGACAACTTGATCACTTACCTCCAAGGAGCCCCCAAAGAATCATTGTCACATTTGAAGAGAAGAGGCCACAAGATGTGTATTTTAATAATGTTGCAATATTCTCTTAATAAGTCAACTGGCTGACTGCACCACACTTCACAGGGATCAACATCTTCAAGAAGAGTTAGGAATTAGACTACACAATTCAGTAGTAGAAGTAATCAGCATCCAAACAAACACTGGAAAATATTTTTTCCCATACTGCACTCCTTAGTAATATCTAACCAAAGTAAGAAAACTTGGAACATTTCAAATACATCTGGCAACTTGAGGATTTATAAATTGAAGAGGGAGAGGGAATTTATATGGAAGTAAGAATAGGGACTTGCTGGCAGGCTCTGCATTTCTCACTCAAGGAACTGCCTGTGTTCTGATTGTATTGACATAATGCATTAGAAATAAATATATGCAGCCTGCTTCTAAATGATGAGCCTAATAAGGGCTAAGAGGTGTTTAATGGCTATAAGGGGTGGTATTTTCAAGACAAAACATGAACCTCTTTTAACTGTACCCATTTATAATTATTTTCTACAATAAATCCAGAGTGGTGTGGAACACAGCAACATGGTACAAAATGATCAGCAATATTCTTCTTTTTTCTCCAGAGACCATTATGTGTGTGATGCATGGCTCTTTCAAAAACATAATCCATTTCCCTCAGAGATTGTCTTTAAAAGGTAAAGATTCTTACCAGGCTATTGAGGAGTGAACTAGCAATCAGAAGATCCAAACAGCACACAATGTGCACTAGGGTTACTCAATACTGGTTTGGTTTACATACCTGTCTTAGGTTTGCGTGGTGATCGCTGTACAAACACTCCATGACCCTAAGAGAAACATATTTAACATTGCACACCATGCAAATGTATTTAACTAGAAAGCAAAGATTGCTTAACTGTTTCTAAACCAATTATGTTAAACCAATGTAACTGTTTACATCATGGGAAGGAAAGGAGGAAGTGACTTTCATGTTCTGTCACCAATTCCTTTTCTCAAGGCAAGGTAATTATTGAACATACTCAGACCAGCATAAAACATGCTCTATGGCTGCATCTTCATAGACAAGCAGCTTGATCAAACAGAAAACAAATCTATAAAGCAAAGTATTCAGTACTGAGCAGTCTACTTTCACATTATATGCTCTTCAAGAGGTTTTAGTTTGCATTGGCTCAAATCTAGTCCAATACACAGAGCTCCCATTCGTGGTTGATGCACATTACCTAGTACTTTTAAAAGTACCCTCTAGATTAGTTTCATGCCTAATGAATTGAACTAGCATGCTTCAAGACCTCTTTACAACATAAGCCAAAACAGAGACAATTGGGATATTTACTTCAAAAGCATTCTCCTGATCCAAATTAAAATACTAATGCAGACACAGTAACAAAATTAATGAATAGTAATTCATGAATTAGAATAATTTTGTTATTGAGTCAATTACAATGAAATAGAATTATTTAGTAATTAACTAAAATACTCATGTATACACCATGGACCTAAACAGGAAAATTATTGCTAGAAGCTTTTTATAAAATGCTAATAATACTCATTCAACATTTACATGCATCTTATTATCTTCAAAGACCAATCCGAGATGGGAGAATTACCCCTGTTTTTTCCCCTCGTTCCATTTCCCCCCCCAAAACAAAATACTGTTGGTATTCCCCATCCTCCCACATGTTTCTGCAGTTTTTCCAACAGTTTTGCAATGAAAATAAGGAAACTTAAAAGTCTGCAATGTTTTGCACTACCAAACAGCAAACCCCGTTGGATCCAGCCTTTAAAACTCAGATTAAGCACTGCCAAAAAGCAAACAAACAAAATAAAAACAAATGGGGGGGAAAAAAAGCATGTTTACTGAAGTTATCACACAATGGTCACAATATCACACAATATCACACAATAAACACAATGGTTTAGTTCCTGTCTTATGAAAAAATGTTTACCTGCACATCCATTAAAAAATGTCCACAGATTAATAGTTATGAATAAAGGTGAAAACTTTCAGTAGTTCAAACTATATATTAAATCATGCTAGAATAGTATTCTAAAAGTAAGTAATTCAAAAATCAAGCAGCAATATTATGTTCAAGAATATCTGATGAAACATGTCTAAGAGAACTACACAGATTTTCAAAAAATAATTAAGTTTTGGCAGTTAGTGCATGTATATTTAAATCAATAAATATAAATGGGGTTGTTCAGTCTGCAGAAGAGAAGGCTCCCAGGAGACCTTCTTGTGGCCTGCCAGTATCTGAAGTGGGCTTACAAGAAAGCTGGGGAGGAATTTTTTAGGGGGTCAGGTAGTGACTGAACCAAGGGAAATGGATGCAAACTAGAAGAGGGAAGATTTAGATTTGACATTAGGAGGAAATTCTTCACTATTAGGGTGGGGAGACACTGGAACAGGTTGTCCAGAGAGGTTGTGGAAGCTCCATCTCTGGAAGCTTTGAAGGCCAGGCTGGATGGGGCTCTGGACAACCTGCTCTAGTGGGAGGTGTCCCTGGCAGGCAGGGGGGTTGGAACTAGATGATCTTTAAGGTCCCTTCCAAACTCAGCCATTCTATGATTCTATGTACTGAATCAGTACTTTAATGGGTTTAAAACACACTTCTCTATATGAGACTCTCAAGCTGAAGAATAAATAACTGTTCTGTTTTACAGATCCCTATAAAGTCTGTTATTTTAATAAACACTATAAATGTGTCATTTAACAAACACTACATATCATGTCTACGTATTGCACGTTATCATTTCAAAGAAATGCAAAGCTATTTCTGAATGTGACTGCAGAAAAGTATAAAAAACAAACTAATTACCAAACACATATTTCATAAAGTTTCTTTAACACACATTTACTCTTTCAGTGTGAGACTTCCTGGAAATACTAGCACTCTGTGCAATGACAAGTTACTCACTTAGCTTAAGGTGATATCAAGCAATCACATGAAATACTCAAAGTAGCATTTCAGAACTATTACAACATCACTTGTAAATCAAGGCTTACCCTCAAAAATAAGTTATTATTACACTGTCATATTTCTCAGACTAGGAGACTCAGTAACAAAGAATAAAAAAAGACTATTATTTCAAAATCAGTTAATCTTGAAAGATGACAGAACGTCTCCTTCACTCCACAGCATGGATTTTGCTACAGTATTTAAAAAAAACCCAAAGCACACCCACACACATACCCTCTTTACATCAAGCCCAAGATGGTATTCCCACTACAGCAAACATGAAAACCAAGAGTAAGCACTTGCACAAAATCAAGGGCTCTCCTTCCACAGCACGGCACACACATCACCTTAATGAATAAAATGTCTAGTATCTTTTGCTAACACAACTGTTAAAGTACTTTATGTTGTCCACAGTAGAAACCATAATATTTTTATTGATATAGATAATTTCCAATGAGACTTACTACTGGTAATGGTCCCTTGTAAAGACATAGCCTTACAAATAAGAAATTTAATTTACCTGTACTTTGTATTTCTGCATAGGAAGCAGAACAGTAGGCCAGCTAGCTTGTACTTGACAGCAGCAACACTTAGGATAAATAACTCATAACTGAACTCTCCAAGCAGCTGAAAGATTAACTTAAGATTTCTAAGATTCCTCGATATAGCAAGAAGGGGAAAATAAAAGTCAAGGAAAGCACTCTTGGAAATATTAAAACAGAAGACTCCTACAGTTTATCCAATAAAATCAACAACTAAATAAGTAGAGGCCTTATCATGCACAAAGAACTAGACAAAAAGTTTAAGAGACACAATGAACAAAGAATGGGTGACCACTGCAGTTAGTTTGCAGACTTGAGCTTGTATGTACTAAGTTGTGATTACTTTGCAATCAAAGGAACCAAATCTGTCAACATGAGGTACAGCACGCCAAGAGCGGCCTGGGTACATGGCTGACAAGTTGGTCAAGTTCTGTTAACAGGACCTATGCATCACTGCATACTTGTATCTGCATTCAGTAAGACTTGCCTGACAGAGGATACACAGGGTGCTCTACCCCAATTTAGTACTTCTCCAAGTGAATAACATATAGTGGTGTACAATATCTTTGCATCAGTCAGAATTAATCAACACTAGTAATTATTCTGTAGATCAGCTCTGGATATAATCTCCACTGGAATGTCTTGCAAAGTTTTCATCTGGTTTCAAATGGACTTACCAACTCACAGCAAGATTTGTCACGGGCACAATAAGCCAAAGTCACAAGGCTAAATGGAAATATAGGTTCATCCATGGTACATGATCCTGAAAGAAAAGGATTATGAGAAATATATGAAATATGAGAAATATATGAAGGGAATGCAAGAGACACATTAAGTGCTTTGCTGCACTTAAAAATGACCAGAACACTAAATCACACTTTGCAAGAATTTCATGGAAGACACGCATTCTTATTTTCACTTAGCATAGGTTAATGTTGAAAACAGTAACCCAAAGCATCACTTAAAACCCAGTGAAGTCGACTAACTCCAACGGCCTTCTACGTGTCTGATGCCTGACAGTCCTCCAACACGCCCCATCACACCTGACAGGCAGGAGGACAACACATCAGCAACTACTGTCACATCCCTGGAAAGCAGAATTTAACACACCACCCGCCCAGGCCGCGCATTCCTATCCTCTCCAGCGGCTCGCCCGGAAACATCTGTCCCGCCCCGACAGCTCTGCAAGAAAGGAGACGGGAGCCGGCCGGGCTACCCGCAGCTGTAAGACCCCGGAAGCCCCGAGGTACGCCACTGACGTGTCGCAACTCGGCGTTTCCCTACCCGTGCCCGGTTTTCCCCAGGGCAAAGAGCTCCAGTGACACGGAGAGGCTCCACCACGATTCCCGTGGCCGAAAGCCCCGGTTCCCCGCCTCAGGCGAACCAGACCGGGCCGGGGCATGCGTCATCTTACCGTGGACGCCAGACTCGCTTCACCCTCCCGGACCCAGCCCCATCGTCGGAGAGGGGCCACGAGTTCGAAAAAGTAGGGGCGAGGGAAGCCGGTGGAGTGGTACCCGCCACCACTCCCTGCCTCCCTCCCTCTCTCCTTTCTTCCCTCCTTCCCTCACTTACCGACCCCACCTCAGCTGCCCGCCACGCTCCTCACAGCCTCCCCAGGCCCGACGCGACCTCCACCCTCCCAGCAAGCCGCGCCTGTCGGTAACCCCGCCCAACCGGGTCCCAGCCACTGGCTAGTTACCGCCTGACGCCAAAGGGAACAAGCCAACCCGCTGCCGCTGGAAGCATCCGACTGGTCTTTACCTGCTGCGAACTCACCCAGGCTCTGCGCATGCGTCGAGTGCCGGAGCATTGGGAGGTCGCTACCTTGCGGGTCGGAAGCGCGCGCGAAACTGGGGGCGCAGAGAGCGCAGCGAAGCGCCTCCGCTTTTCCTCAACCTTCCTCCTCGTCCTGGATCCAGCCCCACCAGCGAAGGGGAGGTGACGAGCTCAGCGAAGCACGAAACGGGGGCGGAGCGCTCGCTGTTGCCGCTGCCCTAGTGCCCGCCACTCCGTTCCTCACTAGCCCCCGCCAGGCTCCCCTCAGGCTCTGCGCGTCCCCGGCGGCTCTCGCCACCCACCGCTGCCAGCCTCTCCCTCCCCAGCTAGTTACTAGTTGCCGGCTTGACGTCAAGGGAAAGCGCTAACGCACCGTTCCCGCCGGCCGCCAACTCATGCGCTCTGCGCATGCGAGCGGAGTGCTCGGGCCAGCGCATGTGCAGGATGCGGCCTGGCGGGGAAGTGGGCGAGCAGTGCGGGGTGGCTGAGCTTTCCTCCTCTTGCCGCGCAGCGTCTTGGGTGTGGTTTCCTCCCTCAGCTAGGCCGTGACCTCGAGAGGAAGGAGGCAGAGCGGTTTCGTGGGGCGGGGAAGGGAGGGCTGGGGTCTGGAGGGGAGGGGGTCGGTAGTACTGTGGCTCCTCTGTGTGTCCCCTTGAGGGTCGAGTGAAGGGGCCACTGTGCGCGCCACCGGCCGGCCTCTGCTCGGTGCCTCTGGGCAGGTGCGTGCGCATATGAGGGGGTGAGGAGAGGTGAGCGCGGACTCGCTTCCTGGAACCCACAGGAGTACCAGGGTGTTCGGAGAGGATCTTGGCGGGAAACCTCTCGTAGCTTCTTACCCTGTTCACCCCTCCCCTCAAAGTTAAAGGGAGGAGACCGGTATGGTTGAAAACTCTCCAGCCCCGTTGCCAGAAAGGGCAATATATGGATTTGCGCTTTTTTTAGGATCGTGGTTTGGTTTTAGTAAGTATACAGGGTACTGAATTCCTAACTAAAAACTGTTGCTTTGCTTAGGAGACCAACGCAGTTCCAATAAGGCCTTCTGCAAAGAATCCTAATTGGATTACACTACCTATTGTAAGGGTGCATGGTGAAGAACTAAGTGCTCATCACTTGCCAGATCTGCCTGTTGTTACAGAGATTTATCATTGCCTTCTGTGATTTCTGTCTTTAACCTTATTATGAGGGTTTTATTAGTATTGTGGAGGCAAATTATTTAAATATTCCCTGCGTTCTCACTTTATGAACTTTTTTACTTGAATTGTATATATTGTCACTTCAGTAACCATTGTAGGTTAGTAGTAGTGCAAAGTGGTGTAATAGGTAATAGTAGTGGAATCTTCCCTACCCAAAATACAGAAAAAAATAAAACATAAAAAAAAATTAAATCAATCTGCTTAACAGCAGTGGCAAATTATTAAAGTGAGACCAGCATTTCTTTGCTGGTGTGACAGGTGCTTTAGCATTTCACTAGCAGTGTCGTGCATGCCCACAGAGGACCGAGGTTTGGGGGAGCACGAGCACTATTTCAACACAAGAAAAGGTGTTCCAAATGTACTGTGGTGAAATAATAAACCAAGATCCTACTGTAAGTCTTTCTCACCCTTACGAAATATGTAGAAAGTAAGTTGGTTTCTGGGCCACTCACAGGAAGCCACTGTAGTTCCATAACTTGTGTCCCTGTTTGGCTACTATCCAGTTCCCCTCAAGTTTCTCTAGATTTGTTGTTGGGGAGCAAAATTTCTCAGTATTAGTTTTGTTGAGAAGAAAACTATGAACTTGCCAGGAGTGAGAAAGTACTGCCAGTAGTGTTTTTTGAACAGTTCTATCCAAGCACTGCAGTTCTACCAGCTTTCAACCAGGTGATGCACTGTGTGGTCATTTTCTGCTTTTAATATTATCTGCATTCAGAGTCATTTGGTGTTCTCTTACTGAGGGGTTGTTTTGTTCTGCAGTTCAACTTGCAAGAAACACTTGTCTGTTTACATAGGAAATCAGAAAGCAAATACAAAAATGATACAATGTGACCAGCTACAAAACATTGTCCCTACATCGGGCAGGTTGTGTCTTTGAGAGGCATGTCCTACAATGTTTTAACAGAGCTATTTTGGTTTAAATAGTCTGAAAGCAAATTACTGTTTCAGCATTTATCAGTAAGGAAGTATTGCACTAAAACTTAGGGAGGAAATCTAAAACAGCATCAATTGTACTATTAAGACTTTTTAATTCTTTTGTGCAGTGTTGTATCTTATCTGGGCATATGTTCCTGAGACTTGGCTGTTTTCCTTGGGACTAACATACTGGCCTCAAAAGTAAGTTTGGCCAATTAAACACTTTAACCTCAATATGTGTAAGTATATAGGACACCTATAATTATTTTCAAATAAGAAAATGTTTTGAAATGGTGACCTTGTATTTAATCCAGATTTTCCTGATGATAAAGGACCATCATCTTTGTGAAGAATTTTTTTAATGTAGACAAGAAGTTATGATGAACATTTTTCATTGTGTAATGAAAGAAATAGTATTTGAATGTTTTGTGATAAATTTGACATTTTCCTTTCAGAAAGTTTGTTGAAAAAAACATAATTTAAAAAATCAAAACCTTCTGTAAGGAGTCTATTTGATGGGTTATAACAAACTAGCTGCAGTGACTCTGCAGTCAGTAGTCTTGGGAGAGACCAGTCCATATTTGGAAGTGTTTCTTTTCCTCTTGGCTAAGTTTGTGCTAAATACAATAACAAGCATTACATTAGAACTATTAAAGCATTAGGTATTTGTTATCATGATATGTAAATGTTAAAATCTTTTTCCTCAGATACTGGGCTGTTGCTTTGCCAGCATACCTGCTAGTTGCTATAGGAATTGGTTATGTATTACTTTTTGGTATTAACATGATGAGTACAGCTCCACTGAACTCCACCCATACTGTTACAGGTAATCTTATTTGTTGGGGTTTTTTTAAGATTTTAATACTCAGCTGATGATTTCTGTAAATTTATATGTATGTAGCGTTAGAATGTAATTCAAATGTTAAGCCTTTAAATATTTTAATCTAGAAAAGTAGTTTTTGGAAGTACTGGAATACTAAAGCCAGCCACAAGCTTTATGCTTCCCTAATGGCATCTCGTGGCAGTGGTTTCCAACTAGTAGAGCATGCTTTGTTAGTGAACCAGAGCACATTAGAGCAACAGTGGTTAGGCATGTAAAGGTTTCTGAGGCATGCACCTTGCATTACAAACCAGTGAAGAGTGTCATGGGAGGAAGGGCACGAGTACCTACCTGGCAGTGGCAGAAGTGGGAAGGTACCCAGGGTCAAGATGGAGGCTATTGCAGTATTGAGGCCTGGTCAGATATATTAATTTCCCTGTCCAAAAGAAACAGTTCTTCAGTTTTTTTCTTGGCTTTTGTGTAGTTTTTACTCCTGCCAAGAAACACTTTCTAGACATTAACAATGTTCTCCAGGCAGCTGCATCTTCCTCGACATGAAGGATTCCACTGCTATTTGCAGGTGGTCATTTTTGTCAGAAGAAAATGCAGACTGTAAGATTTGACAAGAAAATTACCTATTACTAAGACAGCTGAAGTGGCATTGTTTCAATGAACTGTGTAGATAGTATGGCATCACACTGAACTGCTAAGGAAAACAATCAGCCAAGGCTGTATGTAGTTCAAATGCATTGCTCCAACACTGCTGCCATGAACTGCCATTTAGTCATCCCTCCCTGTGTTCCTGGCCACTCGTTCACACTCTCTCATGTCACCCTCATTTGATGTCAAAACAGGAGTTTGTGTGGCTGTGTGGCAGGTGGGATGGGGGAGTTAATCTGTTTGAAAAACAACTGTCTTTGAAAATGTTCTTTTTCAGAGGGGGCAGTTCCATAACTATGCTCAAAATGCACCTGTAAAAATGTTCATGCTCTTATAGGAGTGGGTGCTGTGTAGTGCTGGGAACAAGCAGCCAAGATAAAGGGAGGGTGGACAACATCCCTCAGCAGAAATCTTTCTACAGAGTGTTCAAAACTGCAAACTGAGCTGTTCACTGTGGGATTTCTTTATTTGTTTGTTTACTCTTTTTGTCTTTGAGTAGTTATGATGTAATGGCATGCAGTATCTTAAACCAAGCGAAGTCCCAGACCATGATTCCAGCAGGAGACTAGGTTTGATTTCCTCAGAGGCTCTGCTGATATATGTTGATGTAAAGTGTTTGATGACCATCTCATGATACCTCAGCAAGATGGTTTTTTGCATAACTTATAATAGCTAAATTTACAGAGTGGTGCATTGTGTAATGTTTTTTGAACGAAAACAGTAAAATCTTTAACATGTGAAATGTTCTCATTGTCTCCTGTAGATAACTATGCCAAAAAGCAGCAACAGAAGACATTTCAAGAAGAAGCAATTCCAGCATTGAGGGATATTCCCATCAGTGAAGTAAACAGGATGTTTTTCCTTCCTGAAAAGGAATCTGCAATAGCAGATAGCCATTATTAAGATCTGTTTGAATAAAGGATGAGTAGAACTGTTACATAAGGAAAATCAAACCCTTTCCAATTCTTTCTATTTGTAGAGCAAAGCTTTTTTTTTCTTCTAAATTTTTAACTGAATTTATGTTAACACATTGAATTGAGATGGCTTGATTTTATTATTATGCATTTGCCTTAATACCTGCATTGGTATGAGAATTATGCCACATTAATATATCTAATCATTCATCTCAGTTTAAAGTACCATTCTCTTACTTTAGAGTTTTCTGCTTGTAGTTTTCCTCTGAGAGTGAAAGAAAAAGCTTTTGGACTTAGCTTAATTCTGTTTCCTATTGAATTCAGGGGGAGAAAAAGTGTTCCTCTAGTCAAATGCTGAAGATTTTTTTCTTTATTTTAAAATATCTGTTAATTTGAAGTGTTCACAGTGGAAATACACGCTTTGCATTTGTAAATATTAATAAAATGTAGCAAATAGTTAAAGTTAGACATTTTTCTGTGGATAATTGTCATGGGTAAAGGTGGATAGTGATCCATTTTTGATTACACAATTCTTTACTCAGCAAAATATGTTGATTCCCCCCACACACATCCCCTGAAACTGATGGACTTATGGAAATACCAAGATTACTAGAAAAAACGAAGGTAAGTTAAGAACCTTTCATGAAACAAGTCTTGGTTTTTACTTTTTTCCCCATTCTTAAAAATACTGAAAACTAGATGCAAGGAAATTTCTGGAAATACAGGAACCAACAGGGTCTGTTTTATTATAGTCCTAGGTTCTAGCACAAAGCACAGTAATTTGTTATGGCAGTGGTTCAGATGTTTCTTAAACAGTGAATTTTCTTTCATGTATGCATTACTGAGCAGAGACTCAATCTTTATTTCTTTTTTTCCAGGAGTCACAAAGCCAGTCTTCATTAGTCAAGGTTATTTAGTTAGATTATAAAGACCAGTGAATAGAGCCTAATTATTGGTTGTAAGGTCTATAAGCCAATTTCTGACCAGAAGAGAATTTACTTAAAAACATCACTATTTTTTTAAAAGATAGCAAGAAATTTTTGCAGATTTGTGTGAAGAATCTTATGCCAGTTCTTCAGAAATCAATCAAAACAACCACCAGTTGCTATGGGAAATCTTAAGACCTGGTAACCACAAATCTGGTATGAATATATTTGTCATTTCTTGGTCCTCTAGTCTCTAGTAGTTTGGGGTTTTTTTTTCCACCTGCATTTGAACTAAAAAAAGATGCTAGGTATTGTGGGTAGAAGAAAAATACCCCCTTAATGAGGGGAAATATGCTTTTCAACTTTTCACTGTAAAGTGGCAGATTACAGGTATATTGTTTGGGGGGGGCATTTCATAAGAATGAGTATTTGTACCTAAGCATAATGACTGTAAATTAGTACAATAATTATTGGATAGTTGCAGACTTTTGGAAAGCTTTGGTTTCTGTTTGCTGCCAGTTGCTGTTGTTTTCCCCCTCCTGCTGCAATTTTGCCCTTCTATTGTGTTTGCCCAAACACTTACAGACAGGGTACAGTCAAGACTTCTTTTATTTTCAGCAGACATGAAGATGTATTTAGTTTTTGTCAACTCTCTAATCACACTGTACACACTAAAGTATTGACTGTGAGGGGTTTTTTTCCTGTGTAATTTCTACCTGTGTACTGTGTTTCTTTTGCCTTCTGAGAATTCCATTTTGTTTTTAGTTCTAGATTGACAACAAGTGAGGGTTGTGTTTCTGGTATCATTTGATGTAAGGATTAATTTAGTCCCCTGTTAAGGATACCCAAATCCCTTCAGGATAAAGAGAAGCTTCTGAAAAAATGCCCTCCAGCCCTGAAAGCACACAAATTAAAGGACTGTAAACCTTGGACAAAGATTGTATCAGTGATGAATCTGCCATTTCATTTAACTGCAGACCTTACAATTATGGGAAAACTAACAGAAGCACCTAGGTGAGTAGGCAAACTGGGGCCATTTGTTTAAGGAAAATTTGCAGGCATGAAACTCAATCTTTGCTTTTGTGTCATACTGTGGAGCAGTGCTTCAAAGACACTGTAGTGACCTTTTCTTCAACTTAGGAGTAATGTTTGACACTTCAGAAGTTGCCTTTGTGATCAAAATAAAACCAGGTATCACTGTGTATGTGGTCTAATAATGATGTTGTAGGGAATTGCAGGTGCTTGGGATCCACCACTTCACAGTCTTGCCTATGGCTGTGTTTAAAGAAAAGAGATGGAACTCTGCCAGCAGAGGAAAGAGAGTTTCTGCCTTTTGTAAATATACAGTGCACTTAAGAGTTATTTAGTGAGATTTATATAGCTTTTTCTTGAGATATTTTCAGAAAACCTGAAATGAATGAACTGTGTTGCTGGTGGTGCCTTTCTTTACAGAACATACCTGTTCAAAGACTGGGTATCAGGTATCCATTCTTTTGATGACTGAGGGGAAAAAATAAATAAAGGCACAACCCTAAATTTGCCCCCATTTTCACCTTTCTGTCTTATTGATGATGTGTTATAGCACAACCAGTACTAACCAGTAGAGCTAGACCAACTGCATTGTACCTGCTGAAATAAACCAAGTGATGAAACTTCAGCCTTGCTTTTTAATGCCCCTTTTAGGATTCTTCTGCAGTTTTTGTCATACAGGAGTTTGATGGTAAATGCAATCTTGTAAGACAGGTTCCCCCAATGGTCTAAACATTAAAAATGCAACTCTGCTACCAACAGCAAGTAAAGTGTATACAAGGAGAGAGAGTGGCAAAGTAATACTAACAGATTTTGTTGTTCTTTGTGTAGTGGGCCTTAAGATGCTGTAAGTTAAATCAGGAAAAGTTAGGCTGAAAGGACATGGTAATGAAAAGGAGAGATTACTGTAGAAACAATAACTTTCCATCTCTGACAAAACTTAAATGTGAGAACAGAGATAATGGTGAGATAGTCTAATCAGTGTTCAGCTCTTCTTCCTCTTCTCTGCTCCAGATTTCTGTGCCAGGAACAAATCCATGTCTTGGCTGTAACTGTAGCAATTAATTTTTTTAAGAGTGATAAGAAGCTGTTAGATCTTTGCCCTAATAGAGTGTTTCTCTCATACTTAATTTACATTTATGCCAAAGCTCCCACCTACAGGTACAATGAGAAACTTGCCACTGAAGCTCTTGAAATAGACTTTTCAGATACTTGATTTTTTCAGCTGACAGTTTCTGTGGTCTTCAGGTTCCTTTGTGGGTGTAAATGATAAAGTATTTCTGACTTAGAACAGAGCAGTTAATAAACAATTTTGTGTAAATATATTTTCTCCATAAAGCACTTTTTTTCATGGGCACTTGAATCTAGTGGCTAAAATGTTTAATGCAAAATGCTGCTTGCTGCTGGGTTTTCAGCCAGGTCTGCAACAACTGTGGTGAATGGGAGTTTTTGTATCTCTCACTCTGTTCCTGAATTGAACTGTATTCTGAGGAGGAACTTTTGGAACCGTTTAGCCTTGTTCTGCCAGTTTCCTTGCTGAGAGATTGCCAAAGTAAATTTTGTTGGTATGCTGTGCAGTTTACACATCAGTTTAATTCTCAGCCTTTTGCTAAAAACATCTGATAGGTTAACCCAGTCTGGAAATCATGATTCTATGGAGCGTAATTAAATGGTAGATGTTTCAGTAAATTCATAAAACAGCTGTTGTGAAGGTTGCCTTTTCTCAGCTGTGGCAGTGTCATTGTCTCAGGATAAATATAGCTTAGAAAAAAAATTCTTCCTATGCTAGTTTTTTTTTGTCTTAACCCAAATCACTACTGCATTGTATTTAGAGAGAACATTCAACAAACTTATTCAATGTGATGTGAGGATGTGCTTTCCATGGATACATGTATCTTTCAAGAGCTTGTCTTAAAAGAATTCAAGACTGTTTTATAAACATACTTAGTAATTCTGATTTTTTTCATGTGAATACATACAGTACAAAATATACAATTGTAAACATTGCCTGGATACCTCTCCAGCATCCATGTTTAATCCACCATTAACTTGCCTTTTACTACCATAATTTTAGACAGTGGAAATGAAAAGGTAGCATTTGCTGGCAATGCTGCAGCTGTTGAACTACTAAGGGAAGTTCTGTGGCACAGACATCCTGAGCTAACAATTTAATCTGTACAATGCTGTATTTTTATCTTCTCTTTGAAGGTAGTAAGCACATGATAAACTCTTTATTTGTGGATGCTTTGTGATCTTTTTTTCTGTAGATGAAGGATGATTCTAAGGTCAGTGGAAACATAGCAAGGTCAAATCACAAATGATATAACAAACCAGAACTGAAACCTGAAAGTTAACTGCTGTTGAATAACAGAGATGCTATATTAGTTTGCTTGTAGTCTTCTCTTAATTATTAACTGCTAAGGGATCACAATGCATGTTTTATTTAGGTGTGCAAATAAAAGCATGTTGACATTCTAATGTGGAAAGAAAGTTATTTAAAAAAAAATGCTGGCTTGATGGGAAAAGGATAATACAGTTTTGGCTTCCTCTAATGTCTGTAGTTAAATATTTCAATCAGGTAAACAGTCCAGTAATATTACCTTAATTTGAAAATGGAATTTGACAATAAAGGGAAAATCAGATGGGATCTTTGGCAGAGACTTTGAAATTGGATTAGCATAGGCTGATAGAATGTTGTCAGACCTCAACAGATGTGCAAGATGATTTGTTTTGATGTTTCTAAGAGCCTTTGGTAAGAATGTTATTCATTATCCAATAGTATTTTTATAACAGCTGTGTCTGTTCTGCTCTTTTAAAGAACACACTTAAGATTTGTTTGTTTGTTTGTTTCAAAAGTATGGATTTGTAACAGCACTTGCTTATGTTATTAAATCTACATATGCTGCATCCAGGATGTAACCCATTTGCAAATATTAAAATGGCTGTTTCATGGGAGACCAAAGATAAACATAGCTAATATCCTGCCTCCTACACTGGCTAATAGTGCCTGCTATAATAGTAAGAGCAAAGATTAGGGGAAGAGGCTGGTAATGTTTCCCTAGAATGCTTTCTTCAGCCTGCAACAATGTGAAAATTCTGAGCCAGATGTTGTATCTTTATATTTCTCTTATGAAATCTTTCATTTACATCACAGCATAATCACAGGTTGGGTTAAGTGCTTCCTTTTGTTTTGAACTCACTGCTCACTGTTTTAATTTGATGTTCCATCATTCTCTGCCATCTGCAAGCCACTCGAGATGTTAAAGACTATGCTTATATATTCAATCACATCTTCCAGGCAGAAAAGTTGTCTTTTTTTGTTTGTGTAGTTTATATACTTTATCATCCTTCCCCCTCTCTCTTTATTGTATTTGTGTCAAGCATGAAAAGCATTTTCTAGGATGCAGCAGACTTACAGCTCACATTTTGGGTAGTCGATCTGCATTTATTCAGTGGCCACTTGTCTGAGACTTCCAAACCTTCAGCATTTATCTAGAACTGCTTCTCTTTTCTTCCTAGGAATATTGTTAATGGAGTTTCTGTCCCACTTGGTTTGCTGTAAGTCTAGAATTTCTGGACAAGTTCAGATTCTGCCTGGACTGTTACCAGAAAACTTGGACTAAGATGCCCTGTTCAGTACTGATGTTGTAGGTCTGTTAGTATGTATGGCCTCTGTCTACACTGTATTTGTTCTCTTATACTGTTTTGTTTTACTGGTTACCCCATCTGAAGTTTCTTCTTCAAAAGTTCTTTGCTAACACTCCTGAAATACAGTTAGTACACTGAAACCAGTACTTTCCATTTCTCCAAATACTCAGCAGATTTCACCCACCAAAAGTAATCTTATAACCTGGCAGTGTTCCTGCATGCTGCTGCCAGAAAGTCCACCTCTCTGTGAACCACTTGCCACTGCAGACTGGTTGACTACCAGCTACTATAGGACAGGATAACAAAGCTCCACACAAGTGGAGTGAGTGCCTGGAAGATGGCATGCTGATGCTGAAGATTGGGTAATAACTCCAGATACAGATCTTCAAAAGCTCTCTTTTTTTATGAATGATGCTCCAAGCCAGAACCTGGGCAGACTCAAGAAAGACTACAAAGCCCTGGAGGTGCAAGAGAAAAGTATTGATGCCCAAGTTATCTTTTCTTCCATTTTGCTAGTTAAAGGGTGCAGCCAGAACTAAATGTATAATGCAAATCATCTTCTGCCTTCGTGGCTTGTGCCATTGTGAGGGTTTTGGCTTTTATGACAACAGGACATTCTTCAATGACTACAGTCAGCTAGGAAGGGATGGGATCCAACCTAAGAGGCAAGTGAATCTTTGGCAGCAGGAGATTAACTTGGAGAGGTGGGCTTTAAACTGAAGGACTGGGGAGCAGGGTGTAAAGTGGCAATGCTCACACTGTTGCAACCAGCTAGGGAATAAACCAGGCCAAACCAGAGCAGTGACAAATGTTCCCTAGCTGCCTCCCAATATGTGAACCAGAAAACCAGCCACCTCAAGTATGTACATAACCAATGCACGCAGCCTGGGAAACAAACACCAAAAGATTTCTGAAGTTTCTGCTTGCACTGACTCATTCTTGGTAAGATATGGTTATAAATAGAGGATTTTCTGACCTTTGATGTATTTCTTTGGTCAGATATTTTTCCATATGTTTCTGACAGTTCTTTATCTCTTGAGTTTTAATTTTTCTTTTGTGTTTGTCAGGGTTGACCACTGTTCATTGTTGGGCTGAACTGATTTCTTCTTCATCTTCCTCAGTGTTGGCTTCATCATTGTAGAAGTGAATTGTAGCTTGGACTGGAAAACTGGCCAGAACCTTCTCTCCAATGTTATTAAGAAACTTTTGGGATTTGGACTTGGGCAAATAAAGTCTAGCAAGAAAACATAAGAGAAAAAGTAAGACTATGTGATGCTTTCCCAGATAAACTAGCTTAAATATTAAAAGCTCTTTTTATCTTTCTCTGGGGAGAAAAAAAATGTTAGATTTTCTTGTCTTTCAAAATTAAAGTTGCTAACTAAAAGGTACTGTTGATTTTAAGTTATGTCTGTGTTTTGGGCCTGTTGTGTATTGAATTTATCAAAGGTCCCACCTTGATAAAATGGCACCAGGGCAATGCTGTGTGCCTGAGATGTTTTGGGTTTTAGCACAGTTCAGAATGGAAGTTTCCCATGCCACTAGGGGAAGTTTGTGGAATGCTCTGGATTCTGAAAGTAAGACACCAGGTTAAGATTGGGATGGGTTGCCTGTTGCAAGGAGGTTGATCTTAGTGGATTGTATGGCTCCAGGTGGAGAAGGAGGTGGAGTCTGATGAGTAGTTAAACTGCATGACTAGAAAGAGAGACTGCAGAGACAAACTGATATTTCTCCTGAGAAGGAATATGTCTTGTCTTAGGAAGTGTCAATTTTTTTATATCAAATGATAGAATTAACTCACCTTACTGGATGTTGAAACCCCAGGGCTCCTTTTGATCTAAAATGTATTGGTTGACCATCCAGTTCTGACTGTAAAGAGACATATTTAATATTTAGAATAGGCTAAAAATTAAGATTTCACTTATTTTTTTCTTCTGCAAGTAACTGTAAAATTCTACAGGAATGTTGCTCTTTGCTCTGCTGAATGTTGTTTTATTCTAAATGTATTTCAGAGAATATACTTGCCCAGAGCCTGCCAATAATTGCACATTGCACAAAGCATTTGAACTTGTACATTTTATGAGCCATAGAGACAAGAAGTTGTTCATTTTACTTAAGTTCTTATGGAATGTCTATAGTGACTAGTGAGCTGATAACAGCACCAAATAATAGTTCAGTGATTGCAAGAAAAGATGTTCAATCATTTGAAAGGACTGGGAGGTTAGGGTTTCACAGAATACCTCTTTAACAACACTAACCAGTAATTTGGAGTTGGAATTTTTGAGCTGGCAAGCTTAATGGTAATCAAATATCATATAAGCACATCCAAACAATAAAACCAAGAGACAACTAGCATCTCATTTCTGTGCAAACAATGATAAAAAGCAAGCATTTTTGATAAAGCAGAGGAGGTAGCAAAAATATATTTTACATAAAATTAAATTTACCATAAATTAGAAGAAATTCATTCAAATTAAGGTCACAATAAAACAAATAGTTTGCATTGGGATTATAAATCTGAAATGTAAACCTGAAAGCATCTTTCAAAATCACTGAGCTGTGTTACTTTGTCTTGTAGACTTATATTCTTTTCCATCCCTTAAACAAAAAGGCTTCTTTTTTCCTACTATTGCTGTAAACTTGATGCTGCAAAGCAGCATCTCAAACTGGAAAAAACCCCCAACCTGGTAGATTTAGCTTCACTACTCTAGAACTTCTAGTGAACAGAATCAGAGCAATAAATCTACCTTTCTGAGGAAGTAGGCTTCAGCATGGATGTTTTTGTGGGACACAAAAAACCCTTGGGCTATGAACTAAGCAAGGAGTCCTAGAGTCTGTTCTTTTTATGTTGGCATATTTCTCTCATACCTACTTGTTTGTCTGGTAGCCAAAATTATTTGTCCTTGTGCTGTTAAGGTTTTGGTGAGGGTTTTTTTTTGTTTCATAAGGAAACTCATTTAATTTGTTTCCACAGCACTCAGTAAAATGGACTCCTGATCTGGCTGAACTGTAGGTGTGACCATAATATCTGTGTTAAATACCTTATGCTATTTTTCAGATTTACATTGATATTAAAATAGTCTTTTTTAATCTTTATTGATCTGTATTTTCTACTGTCTTTTCTGTGGAATACATACTGGTTTTAATAATTATATATGTAATAATATGTAGTGATTAAACAGACATTATGTTTTCCTTTTATAGATTATAATACAGCATTTCTGAAAAGCCATTCTGATAAGAGTCAGTTAATTGCAATCTTTAATTGCAATCTTGGTTTGTATGCAGCAGAAAATGTTTAGTGTTAATTTGTATTATATTGGAGATATGGCAGTAGTAATTTTAAATTACTTTTCATGGCTTTTCTTCAGGCATATTTGAATTTCAGTAACTAGGAAAATGATAGAATGAAAAGCATATTATGTATAGTTGACTATAAGGTATATTGTAACACATGTTCTTGGTAACAGAAGTAATATTATTAATATTTTTTGCTAGTACTTTATTTTTTAGTGCTTTGCTCTGCATCTTTCAGTTTCTCAGGTTAAATTCTTACATGTATATTCTTTTTTTTTTTAATTACACAGAGGGTATCAGAAACAGTGTGGCCAGTAGGACCAGAGAAGTGATTGTGCCCCAGATCAGCACTGGTGAGGCCACACCTTGAATACTGGGTTCAGTTTTGGGCCCCTCACTACAAGAAAGACACTGAGGCACTGGAGCACGTCCGGAGAAGGGCAACAAGGTTGGTGAAGGGTCTGGAGAATAAGGCTTATGAGAAGTGGCTGAAGGAGCCAGGGTGGTTTAGTCTGGAGAAGAGGAGGCTCAGGGGAGACCTTATTTCTCTATACAACTACCTGAAAGGAGGTTGTAGTGAAATGGGGGTCAGTCTCTTCTGCAGGGTGAGCAGTGAGAGGACAAGAGGAAATGGCTTCAAGGGGAGATTTTGATTGGATATTAAGAAAAATTTCTTCACTGAAGAGTGGTTAAGCATTGGCCCAGGATGCCCAGGGCAGTGGTGGCATCACCATCCCTGGAAGCATTCAAGAAACATACAATTTTTGAGCTGGTTGTATAAAATTTTCTGAAAAAAACATAACCTCACAAATAAATCATAATTTCTTGATTTCAGAAATCTTAGTTTCTTTAAATCAGCACTGTAAGCTTGAACTGTCATGAGAGAGTAAGACTCCTCTCATCCTTAGCGAATTTACAGGTGCCTCCTGCAAAGCTTGGAACACTGCTGGGAAGGACATTCTTCTGCAGGCTTTCCCAAGGTGCCTCATGGCACTCCCTCAGACCTGGACAGTCACAACCTCCAGCATCAGCAGACAAAAAGTACAAGGTAAAAAAAGATGTTGCACACATTAAGAATATAGAAGAAATTGTAAGCCTTTGAAGACTTTCACTAAGGAGAGTTGGTGTCTTAACCTGCTGAGCTTTTGGTAAAAAGTTGTAACTGTGGATCTGATGCTGCAAAAACTTAATGCAGGTGCTTAAAACTAAGCATAGGAGTAGCACCATTTCAATACAGTTTTTCAAGTTGACAGCATCAGGACCTATGTTGAATGTGCTTCAATCTCTTGTTATATTTGTTCTTTAAGCCTAATAAATCTTGCTGCATAAGTAAATCATGGTGCCTTTCAAAGGCACTTGAAATAAAAGCCACTTCAGAAAACATTTTTCTGTTGATTTCCTGGCTGGGTTAGCTATAGTAACATCCCTCCCAAAAAAGCAATCAATAACATTGTGCATCTGAAGATATGTTGTTAAAATTTAATTTCAAAAGTCATTTTCAGTCAGAATCCACCTATATATAAAATGCCATGTGCAGGCTCTAGGCCTACAAATTTCAAACTGAGAATATTCTTATTTTTTTTTAAGCAAATAAAACCTGCTGTTAAAGCAAGTGTTGTTTTGAGTAAGCAGTGCCTTCTGCAGCTCTTTAAGAACTTATAATGATTCTATATCTGATACAAAATATGAGATACTCTTGACCATTAGCATGTATGGAACACTGTATTTTGAACTATAATTTCTAACACTGAAGAAATGCTTGAAAGACCAAATGAATAGATGACCAAGCCTCACTTCCTGTATTCAAATAGTTCCAATTTCTGCACCTGTTTTCTATAAGGCTTGTTCTCCCCAGAATTTAGTCTCACCATTTGTTGATTCTCTGTCATCTCGCTGTCTCTTGCTGGAAGCATCCAAGGCCTCCATAAAGCAGAGCTGCTGAAAGATTAAGATAGAATAGTAGTCCGACAGTTAATTCTTTGTGGTCATATGTGCACAGTACAGCTCCTGATGGTAGAGTCTGTTGGCATCTTTTGGAAAAACATTATTTTCAAGACATGTTGATTTGGTAAATCTGAGTGCTGTGGCAGTGTTTGTCTTCTGTCTCCAATCTGATGAAACAAACTAAACAGTCGTTTGCACATTTTTAACTAAGCTGTCATTCCTCTTTAAGATTTCACAACTCAAAAGTGCTGCACTCAACTCCAACTGATGATGTCATTGATACTGAAATCTTTTTATTGATGCAGCACTGCTACAAAATAAAAAGTAAGCCTCCCTCTCTGACAGTGTGTCTAAAAACAGATTCCATGTCGCCATGGAGCTGCTGGGTAGTTATTGAGTAAGCAACTCCAGCATTAAACTGACATGGGCAATCTGATCTAATTAGCTCAAGAGAGCATATGAAGTGGTGGATGCTACATCTGCCTTTTGTTTGGGGGTGGAGGACTATGGTTATGGATTCTCTTTTTAACAGTACTTTCCATCTCTGCTGCTGTGGAACAGTTCCATGCAGTTAGGGAAATGGAGAAGTGTTTTCAGATGCAAAAGGTAAATAACTTAATATTAAATCGGTTATTTGAACCTTGAGTTTAATTTCCTTGTATTTAGAAGTAAGTTCTGAAATATTTGACTGGAAAGAATAAAATATCAGCAAAACAAATACCTGTTCTAGTTGAAACGTTTTCAGAAACTGATTTTGCCCTTTACTTCTGAAGTTAGCAGTTGTTTTCTGTTGTCTATTCAGTGATGAAATGACACTTCAGATTTTGTAAGGAAAGCTGCTGAGAAAGGTCTTGAGTCTGCCTTACCTCTCTGGGTGCTCCCTCGGCTGGGGCAGATGCTGGTGCTGTCGCTGCTGCCGCCGCCGGGTGCCCCTGGAGCCCTGGCAGACCGGGAGACCTCCAGCTGCACCCTCCATGGCTTTTGATGGTCTAAAGCCTGAGACAGGCTGGGCGCTTGCCTGAGCCTTTCAGCCCCTCCTTTATCTTTAGCTGGCAAAGAATACTTACCTAAAACAAACATAGCCTCAGGTAAGAGGAGAGAAATGTCCTTGATGAGATTTCTTTTGACTCTCCCAGAGAGTTCAAAGAGAGGGCTCTCAGGTAGGCAAGCTGTCCTGGGGAGAGCACTGCTAGGGAAACAGAGGCTTTTTGTTAAGTTTGGTTAGCAAATCACATAGGAAGTCAGCTATGACCTTTATCTTTCTGTCAGTTTTACAAAATCCATATTTGCTTTCTATGAAGTATATGATGTAAATAGTGACTTTGCATGTCTTGGGAAAACTCATCCACATCCTGTCCTAAAAAACTGTAACAGAGCCTGGAAGAGAATTTTTAAATGTAAAATGTTGTTTACATTTTTTACCTAAATCTGAAAAAGATACCAAAAATTAGTGAAGGTGAGATGATTTAAAGACAGGCCTAGTGACTACCTCAAGACTACAGGGATGTTCCTTTAGTTTGATTGCTATTTGATGGAGAAGAAAGCATATGCCAGGAAAGATTACTTTGATAGGGTTAGGAATGCCACCACTTAGAGGAATCTTTTATGTCAAAGTATGCAATATATGCTATAAGCCTACAAAGACTGAAGAGAAACAGACTTCTTCCAAGCTTTCATTCCACTGCTTTCATTTGTAGGGTGCATTACTGGTTGCCTGTTGCATTGTACAAGAACAGTTTATTAGATGGTGGGTGACATTGTCTGATTTGCATTGTTGTGGTTCAGTGCTATGGTTCACTTTATTTCCCAACTACTTACAGAGATGTAAGAGGATTATCAGAACACAAAGATGGATTCTCTTTCCACTGGTGGTGTTTGCACATTGACATCAAAGGGAACAGATTCAGCTCACAACTGTAATTGGTTTCTACTGTGAACTTTCTTGCCAGAGAGAGAAAAATAATTTCATTTACTGAGCATGGAATGTCCATTGATTATTTAGTATGAATTGGTTCCCTTCTAGCAGACTTAGCTGAAGAAACCATCAAAACAGTCAGTTTGAGAGGACACAGAGGGAGTCAGATCCCTCTGAGGTAAGTCTTGTGGTTCTTTCAAGTTACGATCCAGCTGTAGGTAGCAAGTGTCCAGTCAGCAAGAAGGGGCTGGACTCACAGATAAAGGCCTTGGAAACAACATTTTCCACTGAAATTCTTCTGAACTGTTCTCCTGACTTCTCCAAGCTGAAGGGTAGAAATTGAAAATTCAGCTTATTCACTTTCTTCAGAGTTTTTCCAATTCTTTTTAAACAATTTCATGTGCATTTGTGTGTATGTGTTCAGCATCTTGCAACATCTTCCTGTAATCTTTATGATGAAGACCCAAGTGGTCTGGAAAGTCTGAGGGCTAATGTGGTGTATGAGGGCAGGGACCCCGGTTGCTGATGGCAATCAGAATCAACTTTATTGTTCCAGCAGCTGCAATTTATACTCTCACACAGAAAGGATGATGACCAATTACCTTCATACAGAAAGGGCACTGATAATTAGTAACACCTTCATACACAAAGTATACTGATGAGTTAGCAAGTGACACTTTCATACACAAAGGATACTGACCAATTAACAAGGAACACTTAATAGATAAAAACAACTACTATAAGTGTGATAAAACCAATACACTACAAAGACATGTAAATATGATAAGACTGGTGCTGGGAGCTGTAGGGAGGACAGCATGCTAAGACTGTGTAGGGTGTCAAGGCCTTTGTGTGCAGCTGCAAAACTGCTGCTACCTGACTCCCACTCTCTCTCTCTGGCTATCTAACTTCTTTCTTGTGAGAGAAACTGACCTCTGCCTTGTCTAGTTTCTCTCCTGTAGGAGCCTGGCCTTTGCGGCCTCTAATGACATATTGCAGTCTAATATTACTCTGTTTCTTTCCAAGGCTTCCTTCTGCCCTCCTACAAAGAGGAACTGATTGACATTATTATTTTAGAATACCTATTTTAGTAAATTTTCTGGTCCATACAAGGCTTTGGTTTAATCTTTTAATCAGAGCTTGTCATGAATAAGTCTAAGCTACACTCTAATAGATGAAACCAGCAACATTACAGCAACGTTATGGTTTCAGATGTTTCTAATTGAGAATGTGCCAATATATGTAGAAACTTGTCTTCAAATAGTGACTGTTTTTTCCTGTATGTTGTTCTGCTTTAGATTCCCTTGCACCATGAAGTTTTGGGTTGTTTTTCTCTTTTACTCATGAACATTTCCAGGGGAAAGGAACCTTGGAGTATCATAATATAGTTGACTGCATTTGATGCCACTACAGGATTAAGCAAAGCATGTTCCTCATTGTGCAAAGTTTATATAAACAGTTGTGCTTTGCAGTGTGCTCTGAAGGTCAGCAATGCATATGCTGTTGAATTGTTGCAGAGAAAGTGAATTCCAAAGTTGAGAGCTTTCTTTTGAGGTTGTATACTTTGCATGTTTTCTTTCTTTTGATGTGCCTGGGTTAAGTATGTTTACTTCCCACATAAGATAAAATCACCCAAAGGAACAGTGTATAATGCCAAGCTAGGATCATTAGAGACTTTGTTCATTTTTCTGGGAAATGTGTACAGGATATAGCAGCAGCACAAGGCTGACATTTCATAAGCTTGAGGTGGAGAAGGAAAACTATTTAAATTATCTGACCCTCCAACTGAAACTGTCACTTGTTACTGCCATGCATTGTGGAAATCAAAATTATTTCACCAATTCCTAACATTTTGGATAGGCTTCTGCTGTGGGTGCAGATGTGAAGAAGTAAAAGTGTGTGTCATAAACAGACATACATGGTGGTGGGTTTTCTTCATATTGTTGCCTGCTCCAAAATGGGCAGGGCCAGTTTGTTCCCTGTTTATCTAGAGTGCTGGCTTGTTGTTGCTGGGGATCTATTTAGGAAATTCTTCTTTTAGAATAGCTATTTTAGTAAATTTCCAAGCACGTACAAGGCCTTGAGTTCAGAACAATAAAAAAAGAATGTAGCTTCACACCCTATTCAGGAAATGATAGTCACATATCAGTCAGCTGCAACTTTAATGTTGATCTTGGCTTCTTCCAGCCTTCTTGCATTTTTTCCTCTAACCTTTTTTTTTTCCTTATCTTTTCACTCACCCACTAAATATCTACAAGGATCAGACTGATAAATGTCATCTTTCACAGAGCTCAATGTTGTGACTGCCTTTCATATAAAATATAGAAATTATTTGTTAACTTTCATCCTACAGTTCAGCAACGAACCCCAGTGAGCTCTGACATCATCTTTCTTGTTCGGTGAATCCAACACTTCGGCTGCAATTAAATGCATCCATTTGTGCCTGGTTTGCCCTCTAGTGGCTATGGTGGAGAAGTTATGGGACCAGGACACTAGTGTCTTGAACTGATTCTGGGATGGAGGGGATACTGCTCCTGTAGGATACAGGAAGGGTGAAAGAAGGTGAGGTGGCAGTGTGGAGCCGTTTCTGCACAAGATGTTGCTGCACAAGAACAAGCAATAAATACTTTGGCTCTCACTGTTGTGCCTACTGGGTCTGCACTTTTCTGTGACCCATAGTAACAAGGTCAAATGCAGCTGAGGCTATAGCAAACTGTTCTTTAGAGTGGAGATGTGAGTTCAGTTCCCTGCATTACATCCAAGCTGTATATGGCACTGTGACGTACAGAGCTGAAGGGCAGGCCCCACAACCCCTGACCACAGAATCATTAAGGTTGGTAAAAGACCTCTAAGATCAAGTCCAACCATCAACCTAGCACCACCATGCCACTAAACCATGTCCCTAAGGACCACTTCTACATGTTTTTTGAACCCCTCCAGGGCTGGCGACTCCACCACTCCACTGGGCAAACGCCTAACAACTCTCTCCAAGAAGAAATTTTTCCTAATCTCCAATCTAAACCTCCCCTGGTGCATTTATCCAAAGGCATTGCCCATCAGCACAGCGTTAGCTTGGGAGAACAGAAGCTGCAGGCTTCCTTGAGGAGACAGGTCGTGGCTAGGTGGGAAGACATAGGCTGCTCTTCCTCACGCCAGAGCCTGTGGGACAACTAACACAGCACAAAGAGACAACTCCCCAGCCTGGCTTTTTAATGATTTTTTTTGTTTTCTTTACACGTTGTTTCCAAGCAGAAATTGGTATTTTCTGCGGCACCGGACGCTGCTTCGCCGCTTTTTACGGCGTGAGTATGCAGAGCAGCACCCGCCGGCGTTTAAAAGGGGCGGGAAGACGGGGGCGCGAGGCCGCCAGCTAATCAGAGGGGCCGGGCGGCTGATCCAACCGGCTCGCCCCTTTCTCTTTGGCGCAGGCGGGGCGCTCCTCCCCTCCTCTCTCCCAGCGGCCTCTGATGGCCCTTGGGAGGCCGGGCCGGGGGCGGGGCGGGGCTGCGCGCCATGCTGATCACGCTCTGCTACCTCTACCTCTGGGCGCGTTGGGGCCCTTGCTCGGCCGCGCTCATCCGTCGCACCGTGCGCCGTCTCCACCGCTCCAGCTGCTCCTTCACATTCTGCTGCTCAGCCGGCGGATCCCCGGTTTCCTCGGCTCAGCAGCCGCGCAGGCAGGTGCCGCCCCTCGAGGAGCGCGTCTGCCTTAGGATAGGGAACAAAGTCTTTTTCACGGACGAGACGCAGGTACCGCCTTCTGAGCTGTGGAGCTTGAGGCTTGGGAGGTGTTTCGCCCGACGGTGCTGAGGCGGGGAAGCAGGCGTGCCGGCAGCGGCCTCCCCGTGTTACTGTGGTAACGGCGAGGCGCCTTCCCCTCGCCGGGAGCCGGCGGAGCTGCAAGGCCACCTCTTTCCCTCCTCAAGTCCTTCAGGGTCCGGGCTCGCTCTTCCAAGGGGAGCGGAGTAGGGTCTTTGCGGGCCCAAGGCGGCGGAGCCCCGAGGAGAAGGGGAGCAGCGGTCGCGGACCTTGGGGCTGCGCGTTCTCCTTCGGCGTGTGACAGTGAGGTGACAGGGAGCTTGCCAGCGGCGGGGCTGGAGTTTATGACTTAAAAAAACCCCCTCGTGTAGCTTCCTGGGCCTGTCGGAGTCCTGCTTGTCTTTGGTAATTGCTTTGGTGGAAAGTCGTAGTGCAGTTTTAGTTGCCTGTTTTCACGACTGGAGCTTATTGGCTTAGGGAGTGAGCTTAAGAGTGGGGTTTTCACAACGTGCGTGTAAAGTGTGGCTTTTTAAGTACAGCTATGGCAATAGGAGCACGTAGGAGAAATTGTTAGCATTTAATAGAATCATAGAATATCCCGAGTTGGAAGGGACATACAATTTTGAGTCCAGCTCCAATTTCCATATTAATAACCTACTTTTAGCACATATAAGGTTTTAGTCTAAAAATGCATGCTGTGTTTGTGCCCTCGAGCGATGTGTCAGACTTAAAACGTAGTTGAATCTGTCATGGAGTCTGATTTGAGCTTTTGGTTGTGGAAAGCTGCATGCTTCTCCGGGGACAAAACGTTGTTTCAGGCGAGGAAAACGACATGAAAAACACAATCTGTGCAAAAATCGCTTTTGTGCCAAGTGGGCAGTGAGAAGGGAGGGTGGGGGTGAGCCCATGACAGTGGAAAAACACTGCCTGAACAAGTTTTGTTTGCCATCTCATGGAAGAAAACTGAAAGTAAGCTTGCTTCTGACTTTCAGGTTTAGAAGTGGAACTTCTCTGGCACCTGGCAAATCACTGGAATTATTTGAGTTAATGTTGGATTTGTCTAAACTTGTCTCTAAATACAACAATTCGTGTGGATAAGAATTTTCTTGATTTCTCCTTTTTGCTGATGTTTGCATGTGTGCTTGTGGAAATTATTTCAGTTATTGCACATTTTATTTAAATGAATGTTACTGAAAAGTATGTAGGAAATATGTTGTTGCCTAGGTGCTGCTTTTAAAGAAGCAGAGAAGCTTGTCAGATTCAATGGATAGAGAGGATGCTTTCAGTGCAGTGGAAAAGAGATCACAAAATGCTAATGGAGTTTGTTCAAAAATAGTCGTTTTACTATCTAATAAGTAGATTATTTCAAACTTAAAAATGCTGCTGATAATCTCAATCTCTCACAAGAAAGTTAAATACTTAATTTTCAATGAAGTTTTTAAAACCATAACCAAATAATCATCCATGTGATTAGAGGAGTTTTGCCTTAGTTGGCCTGGATTATTGTTTTGTAAATCACATTTCAACGAATTTATGCTGTTCTTTGCTTCACTTCTGTTTATTCCTGAAATAGCTTCTCCTTGGTCCCTGCACATTAGCACATCTTTTTTTCCTGTCTGCAATGTTATTTGTGCAGACTGACTTTATATGCTGATCAGTTTATTTGTGTTTCTTGGAAGTTGGGAAACCCTCTGGGGAGCTGTAGTTTGGCTTGAAGTTTGGCATGAAGTCAGTGCTGTTATTCAACATATATTTGTCTCTTAAAAAATGTGTTAAAAGTTACCAGTTGCATTTGACTCTGAGAACCCCTGTGGAAGATGCCTGCCAGGCTGTATCTGGGTAGTGTGGCATACAAGGCCTCTGACCTGGCTGCATTAAAGAGAAGAGGCAGCATCACTGTGGAGCTCTCTGCATCATCTGTGAACACTTTGGAAAGAAAAAGGTTAACTACCATGTTTTTTTGGCTTCTAGGAAGCTAGCTAAGCTGCTTTGCTTTCCAAGTAGGTACAACTGCCTCAGGACTGTAATCAGTAGCTTCCTTAAGATAAGATACCAGCAAGCCATGTGTGGTAGCCTGTGAATGTTGTTTGATCTTTGATCAAATTTGGATGCTTAAGATAATCTAAGTTCAGTTCACTTTCCTGTGGAAGGTAGCAATGTTGACTCTTGCAGCTTCTGTGCTCAGTGAAGTTGAGTTGGATTGGCAGTCTTATCTCCAGGCAGTATTGTGTGGTTTCATTTTAGGTGTGGAGCAATGTACTTCTTCTTTTATGTTTCCACATGAAATTATTGGAGGTGTGCAAAGCATGTGTTTCTAGTACAGTAGTAGCAAAATACCTATTTCTAGTCTTTGCCACTTCTAAAATATGGCCAAAAACCCCTTAAGTTCAAGGTAGTATCTTCATAAAACTTGATGTAATATGGGGTGGGATCAGATTATGTATTGAGAAGCTCTGAGGTTCTTTCATCTACTGATTCCAGCTATTGAGCTTTATTTGCTCATTTGTGAGGACAAGAGAGGGAACCATTTGTAGAATTTAATGAAGGAAATGCTTGTGCAGTGGCCTGTTAAGTGGATCTCATGGACAGATTTGTTTTGAATGAATTATTTCTTTAACTCTGAACTTAGAATTGCATACTGAATGAGTGATTTTGGTGTGAATGCATCAGGACTTGTCTGGTTTTGGTTTAATTACCCTCTCCTTTTATTTCCAGGATTTTGAAAAGATCTTTCCAAATCCCTTTTTAAGGAAGTTTTCCTGAGGTCAGACATATCCACAGAACAGACTTGTCTTTATATAACTGGCTTTACAAAGGAAGTCCTGAAATACTGTAAATTAGCTTTAAAAGGTAGACCTGTGGAATAGGATAGTTCTTGGGTCACCTGTGGCTCACAGGTTGGTTGGTCTTTTTGGCAGATGGGTCTAGAGACAGTGTGTCTGACTTAGGAGTGGGACTGTGTGTTTCCTGGAGGTTTGTTACCCAGCCAGAAGTGGGAATGAAGGAAGAAGCAAGGGTGAACTACAGTGTGAATGGGAGAGGAGAATGAATGAGGGGTGTTGCTGGTGGCAAATGGCCCAGAACACTCAGTGCCACTGCCATAGGGGTCCTGTGGCCTGCTCTCTTGTGCATTCTTCCTGTAAAGCTGAAAGCTGGCTTTAGAATTGACTGAAAAACTTGATTGTCACTTTTAGTGTTACTTTTGATGTCTTCCTGCTTAATGGTTCAGACCTTTAGCCCTTTTTTTTTCCCCTTTATGAGGAATGTAAAATGGTAGAGACTCTTCATCTAAGGCTGGAGGGTCAGATTTGAATTTAGGCTAGACATAATTTAAATCTGAGTTATTAAATCAGATACTTGCTATGCAGACTTATTTTTCTCTCCTCTCTCTTTCAGTTCCTTGATGACTTAAACAGATGGAGTCTGCTTCTCATTTCTCCCTTTATATATCCTGATGAGTTACTTAAAGCAGAACATATAGCTTTTGTGACAGAAAGTATTTCAGCACAGGCAGATAATTTGCAGAAGGTACCTGGCTCTTCAAAAGAGGTGAGTAGTTCTTTGTGTCTTGCATAGAAAGTAGTACAGATGGGTCACTTGGTAGGTGTAAACCTAAAACACTTGAAGGAAAAAATGCCTTCACAGGAGAACAGTTGGTTTATGTATCCTCTAAAGGATAAGGCTGTGGATCATTCACACACTTTTTACTGACCTTGCTTGTCTTACTCGAGGTTTGCTTTCAAAACTGACTCCTAAACTGCTGTGTCAATTGTCTGAATAGTGTTTTGTTAGGAACTTTTGGCTTATAAACACAAGGTTTAAAAGTATCATTTTCAGTTAGGAGTCAACAGAGAGATTTGTTAAGTGCCTGCTTTTCAGAAGGAAAGCAAAACTCTTTTCACTTTCCCTCCACTTGTATCTTTTATAGTTAAACTTGAATCTTAAACCCAGATACACATCTCAAGGAACCCTGAGGAAGAGAAACACAAGTGTGTCACTTTCATGTGCTGCTTTTCTGGAGAACAGAGTTTCTGGTGTTAATAAGCAGCTTGAATCTTCCATGTTTACTTAGTGTAAACTTAAGCTTAATGTTTACTTCTGATAATCTGTACTTTTATTCAACACTAGGAGTTTACTTTTCCTCTTTTTGTCAACATTCTTTTTAGAGCTTGTGCTGAAAGCCATGCTTTGGAAAGAAATGCAAATAGAATTTTACTTGTAGAAAGTGACAATGCTTTCCTGCCATTTTCTGGGTTATTTGAAGCTTTTGTAGCCTTGATCTTTGGGAAAGATGTATTTGTAGTCATGAAGTGTCCACTTCTGTGTGAAACTGTCAACTGAAAGCCTTCTCTGAGATGTATTATCTCATACTATTAAATATAGTAGTTTTAAACACATCAGACATCACAGAAACAAAAGTTATTCTGCCAATTTAGTATTCTATAATCCTAGTAGCTACACTTTTTTAAGTACTTCTTTAAAATGAATTCCAGTCCTTGGGTTTGACAGTTGTGCCATTTTGCTTTGCTAATGTCCCTTTATTGGCACTGCTTGCTGTTGTTCTGCTTTATAATAGCAGAATCATTTGAGAGGAAAGGGCATGTTTTATCTTGCAGACTCCTAATACTGTTGGTATTTTGATCCTTTTCTGTAACCTTTTCAAACTGAAAACCCCAGATATGCTTTGTTCTAGATTGTGAAGTGGTCAGACTATTGTTCACCATTGGCTTATAAACCTGGTGAGCCTTACAAGTTAATTGCTGAAGCAAGTGTGGATAATTTCAGTGACCTTGGAATAGCATTCATGGAAGACAGGCTTCAAATGGATAATGGAATGGTGCCACACAAGATTGTGTGTAAGTATGATGACAAACTGTTTTTAATGGAAGGACATATTTATTATGGTTATTTTAGGACTGTCTTTAGGCCTACATGAAAAACCCCCATGCTGTTTATTTTGGCACAAGATTTCCTTCCTGTTGTTATTCTAAGCAGTTGATGATTCTGTAGCACTACAGTATTTTATGTGGAATACAGAAATCCTTGAAAAGTTAGACCTCTTCTTGAGTGAGTTTTTTCTCTCTATAGAATGTCTTACAGATGTAACAAGAGAGAAGTAACAGAAAATGGATCAAAGGGTTTTTGGAATAAAACTCTCCCCTTTTACTTTTTTAATGCTTTCTAAGCTACTGTCAATAACTAACCTTAGTATGATGAGATCTCCAGGTATCCAAGATGTTTAACCTTTTGTGAATGTATAAATGTGAAGGTGAAGTTAGAAAATATTGTTTCTGTTAGGTCTTGTCTGTTAGATTAACTGAACTAATTGGGAAAAAGAATCCAGAAGGTTTTAGGCCACTGATCTCTTTTTTTTTTCAGGTTTGAAGTAAGTGTATTCAAAACTAAACATAGCTTGAGAACAATTGCTGCAACTTGAGCATCTTGATCCTTGAGATCACTGAGACAAAAGCTCACACATGCATTCTAAACAAGGAGATGGCTAAGCAGGGGGAGGAGGATTGTGTTACTGCTAATTGAGTTTTGCATTTTTGGTGGATGGTTTTTCCTCATCTTCAGATGAAGCTTCCTGTGTTCCAGTCTGTGTCTGCTGCCCCTTGTCCTGTCACTGGGCACCAGTGAAAAGAGACTGGCACTATCCTCTTGACAATCACCTTTTAGATACTTATAAGTATTGGTAAGATTCCCTGTCAGTCTTCACCAGGCTAAACAGCCCCAGGTCTCTCTTAAAAGAGATGCTCCTGTCCCCTAGTTGTCTTCATAGCCCTATGTTGGACTCTGCAGTAGTTTCCTGTCTCTCTTGAATTGGGGAGCCCAGAACTGGACACAGTATTCCAGAAGTGGTCTCACTAGGGCAGAGTAGAGGGGAAGAAAAACCTCCCTTGACTTGCTAGTCATACTTTTCTTAAGGTACCCCAGGATACAATTGGCCACAACAGCACACTGCTGGCTCATTGTCAACTTGTTATCCATCAGGACTTTTAGATCCATCTCCACAGAGCTGCTTTCCATCATGTCAGCCCCTAACCTGTGCTGTGCATGAGGTAATTCCTTCCTAGGTGGAGCAGCCTACACTTGCTCCTGTTGAACTGCATGAGGTTCCTCTAATCCCAGCTCTCCAGCCTGTCAAGTTCTTGGAGCACAACCTTTTTTTTGTGCCCCCATCTATGCAAAGGGTATAGAGTTTCAAGGGAATGCAAGTGTTGCTAAGCAAAGAAAGTGATTGAACTTGGATCTGGTGTGTCTGTGCCAACTGTTTTGTTAATCAATTTTCTCATTGAATTTCTTTTAGAAAGCAGACACAAAACCAGTCTTAGCCTGTGGAGGTGGAGATTCAGTAAAAATTTGCATACTTTGATTTGAAAGATTGTCATGGCTCAGCAGCTGAAAAAAAAATGACCTTATGAAGGAAGTTTTTTCTCTCCTCTTTCTTATTTAGTTTGTTCTGCAAGTTTTATGTTGGCAATAATAATCTTTGCCCTTCTTTTCTCCCTTCTATTGGCCAGATTTTGTTTATCTTTACATTTCCATCCTTTTTGTGGAGAAGGTTTAATAATTCTTCCTAGTTGCTAGTTTTCTCATGGATTCTTAGCTCTCAGGTCTTGCTGTGGGTGGGTTTGTTTCTCTTTCTGCAGACAAAGCAGATCAGTTTTGTTATTTTTTTACTCCTATTTACTTGTGTCAAACTTCTGTCTGCAGCCTTCAGCCATGCAAGGGGTATGGTTCAATGTCTCCATCTTACCCAATATCATCACTTTATTAGCTTATTTCAAAATAGCAAGTAATTTTCCACCCTGTCCCCCTGAAGAGACCAGTATTTTTCCAAAGTTACTGCCCTTGCTTCATTTTATCTTTTGCTGGGGACAGAGGGAGAGACAAAACAGCAAGCTGACAGGGTGATGCATTTTTGGGAACTTCCTCACCTCCTCACCTGTAGATTGTTGTTCCATTTAGAACACATCTGCATTGTTGACAGTAGTGGTCATGTTTTACTTTTGTGAAATATTTTTGCACTCACAGTGACTGTTTAAATGGGCTCTGTAAATGTTGAGGTTTGTGCTTTCAGTCAGACTTTCCTGCAAGAGAGAGGCAGTAGAGTAAATGATGTGTGTTATGAGTGTGAATTTATTGTCTTCTTGGGTGGGTAGGATTTGGTGTGTCAAACAAGTGAAATTCTTGCTCTTCAAGATGATTGGTAGTGAAATTAGATCTCAATCCCTCTGTGGTAGTGATATTCATCATAACTCTTTTACTATCATTTTTATAACCTCTTCTTATTCTTTAACTCTTCCAGCTGTCCATTTACAGGAGTCTATTCTGAAGGAGTTGACACAGGTGGCACCATCTGTAAAAGAGCAAAGTGTGAGCACTACACAGATGGATGAAGTAACTCCTACTGCTACTTCTGGGACTCCTGTTAAATCAGAATTAGGAGTAGCTGAGTCTGCAGGACAAGGTGAAGAGGAGCAATCTGAGCTACAGGAAGAAAGTGAGCTCAAAGATGAATCTGACAGTCTATCTGACAAAGAGACAGATGCTGGAGAACATCATCACTTGCATCTTTCCAGCTGTCATGAATGCCTACAACTTGAAAACAGTACTATTGAATCAGTCAAATTTGCCTATGCAGAAAACATTCCAGAACTTTCTGATAATTGCAATAGCAAACTGGAAGAGAAGAGTGATAACTGTCTAGCAAGAGGAATAAAGAGAATAAACCTTGCTGGAAAGCCCCCTAATATCTTGATTTATCTTGGTCCTGACACTGCAAAAGTGGAATTTGAACAGGTAAAATCAGTCCTTCAGGAATGCCTTGGTGCAGACAGCTACACCATCTACCAGCTGCATGAGGAACAAGTTCTGAAAGCTCCCTGGATTGATAATTCACTGCTGTTGGTCATTGCCACAGAGAAACCTATTTCTGAGGGGAATCACAAACAATTTATGAAGTTTTTATCCAAAGGTGGAAAGATTCTGGGCTTTTCTTCATCTTTTACATTTGATGGCATACAAATAAAGAGGAAAAACAAACTGAAGAAAACTGTTCATGAATTAGTGGTCACTAAAATGGACAGCACTGAAATGAAGTTAAATCTTCTGGTCAGTGGCTGTGTTTTTGAGGAGGTGATGAAGGAAGATCCCAGCAGTGTGAAGACATTGAGTCATTTAAATAATGCTGATAAAGATGCAGTTATTGTTCATCTGACTTCTGGAGACAATGGAGGGGAAGCCATTCTTTCTCAGGTACTGTGTATGCAGAAGAATTCACTTGCTCTTTGCTACATGATGTTGTGGTATACTAGGAAAGTTCACTTGTTCCTGTTGTGTGCTCTTGGGGATTTTTGTCAAAGGGAAGTGTAGGTGGATGTCTTTAAACTTTTAATTGTTTAACATTCTCTGCCTAACAAATAGCTCAGAACACCTAGGGGACAGAAGTGAGGGAGTCTAGAAGAGCCAAAATCTTCCTTATTCCACTTAAGAATAATAATATCCTAGCAAATAGGTACCTTTCCAGTGTATGGTATTGTGATCTCTTAAAAAAACCCCAACCAACCACCAAACAAAACCCAAACCTCCTCAAAAAGTTAAACAACAGATAAGTTTATGTGTTCATAATCTGTTTTTGTTATTGTTTCTGACTTTCTGGATAATGGGTGAGGAAGCTTCCATGGCTGTGTTGAAGGTAAATGATTAGTCACTGATTATTTAAATATTCAGAGATATCTGGCTAAAGTTTTGAGTGATATAAAGACTGATAAGAGGTACCAGTAAGTTTAGAAAATACCTGTGCCCTGGAAGTATGCATCTACCTGGGTGTATAACCTGTGCTATTATTATCAGTTTATCAGATTCAATCTGCTACCTTATTGGAAACTGTTACACATAGTAGCATGTTTATAGTTTTGTGTAGACAGCTTTGCCACCCATGTGCTCTATGCTTGTACTAGAAAATTGATTAGATACTCTTGCTCTCTGTTTCTGGCAGTGCCCCCAGAAAGCCTGCTTTGCTGTCCCCTTTCAATTGACCCTTCTGCTGTAGTAAAACTTAATACTGCAGAGGTTTTCCCCAGGAAAAAAAGGCATTACAGTGTAGCTTCAAAAATGAGATTAAAAGGATTAGTGTGTCATTTTATAATTTTAAATGACTTCCAGTCTGGATTTGAAAAGCTTTATTGTTTTCTCTTCAGGGGGCTGACAATGACATCAGCCAATAAATATTCTGTCACAGACTTGTTGTTTCACTGGTTTTTTACACTCTTCAGTTTCCCCCCACACCATTTCAGCATATTTCTCTGAATCTCAGTAAAGTAGATCACATGTAAAAGGTGAAGAACACTATTAAAATGTGCAAACTTTGAGAAATGAACATGACTTTTATTACATGAATATGCATATAGTAGAGTACAAAAGCTTCTAAATCTCTTGGAACACTTATTTAATACAAAATAACCCCACCAAACACACTCTCAAAAAACCCCCAAGCCAAGCAGCCAAAAACAAAGCCCAAAAATACCCCAACCCACAAAAAAACCAAGCCCAACTATTCTACTTTTAAACATCTGCTTTAGCCCTGAGAAGTGATTCACTACAAGCTGGTGTTCTGGGGTTCTTAATTCTCTTTCAGATGGAAACATTTCTTTATCTGCACTAATTGCAACTTAATTCATGTGACACAGTAAGGACTGGCTCAACTTGAGTTCTGCATGTCTTGTGCAACTTCTGGTAGTGCTTTTTAAATTTTTATATAGTTCTGCTCTTGCACAAGCCAGAATATGACCAATATTGCTGTTGGTTCTAGGTTGCTAGCAGAGAAGAAAAGCAGTTTTAAGTTAGTAAATACAACTTTGAACAGCTCCAGGAGAAGACCAACTTATTAGGGCAGGCTATTTTGTGTAGATTCAGAGAAAATTGTAGTGTACTGGCAGCTGTGATCCCTGAATTGGAAACTGTTCTTTAATTTATTAGACTAATAAAGCCTTACTTGTGTAGATCTGATGAAGACATGGGGAACTTCTAAATTGCACCAGTACCACTGGATTGTTAAACAGCCATGGACAGGACAAAGCTGCTTTTGGAACTCTTGTGCTTGTTCTCTCTCTGCCCTGCTAAAATGTGTAATACCAACAAAATAATGTTTGGGGTTTTTAATTCCCTTTGCACATACCCTGCCAGGCACACCTGGAACTGGATATCAATTCTATGGATGTCCAAACTGAAGAGGATTTTAATTTGCTTAAGATTAGCAATAGCAAGAGATATGAAGTTCTCAAGGAGATCCTGATATCACTTGGCCTGAGCTGTGAATTAAGTGAAATTCCCAAGTTAACACCTGTTCACCTTCTCTCTTCTGATGAGGTAAGGCTTCTGCTTACATTTTAATTGTATGAGATTTACCCTACAAGACAAATTCAGTGTTGTTTCTTCTGTGGTATTTTGGTTTGGAGGGGTTTACATATGTCTTGCATGTAAGCAAAAAGTTTGATTTCTACTCTGTCACTGTTTTGATACCTGCTAGTAGTAGTTTTGAATTCAGTCATGGGGAAGTTGTGCAGGGTTAACTTTTCAGATCTATTTTGTGTATTTTTATTGACTTTTGTGCTTCTTTGCATGCTTCTGCAATATCAAAACACAAGGCTGTGGTAAGCTACAGAAAGAACTGATTTAGAAAATAGGATTTGTTTTTCTTTTGAAATGAGGTAGAAAGTTCTGTTTAGGCTGGCAACAAAAGGCCAATCCCAAAGTATGGAGAATGATGTAGCAAACCAAAACTGAAAGACTTGAGTGAGTCTTGAGGGAGGAAGTGTGATTGCACAATGAAGAGCTTTAGTCTTGAGGATGTTGTAATATTTCTTGGATACAGAATAGCCTTGTGTAATTTAAATAGTCAGCTGACTATTCTGGACTTCTTCATTTAAGATCTTGCTATGAGGAATTGTGAAGAACATACAAAGCAGTAATTTTAGCCTTTTGGGTTTTTTTAACATGACTTTAAATGCATGAGAACCCTATTAGATTGATCTGAGATTAAAAAGCAATGCAGGGTTTGAGGTGATTCCAACCCACAGAAGTGCAAGCCACTTGCTCTTAGCACATTTGTCTGATTCCTGCTCTTGTTCTCTACTACCCTTACATTAGCACAGAAATGAGATGCCTGTCTTTAGGGAATCTCAACTAGAGAAGCTTCTTACTCAAACATGCCATGAATAAAAAAGGTTAGCAAATTTCTATCCAAACTTGCCATCTAGTGGGACATTACAGCGTTGCAGGCCATTTCTGCAGTGTATACTGTGTAAAGTTTATACCAAAATTAGGTTTTAAATGTGTGTTTTCCATTGTTTGGGGGTTTTTTAGGTAGTAGTTTTTCTCTGCTAGGATGTGTAGTCATTTTGCTTTATCCATGATGTGCTTCCAGAATATTGTGTGAAAGGAAGTTGCAACTTGTGTGTAAAAATGCAGTTAGTAACAAAGAACATATTAAAACAAATAAGGAGTGTGCAATAACTCAGCTTTCCAACTAGTTCCTTGTTTTTTTCCACACATCCTGTTCTACATAGATCCTCTTGCTTTCCTGGAGAGCAAGGAGATACCAGAAATGTACCTGACAGGTGAGTAATATGAGGAAATACTGGATCAGAGTGAGGCAGTTGTATTGGAAATGGAGGAAACTGTCTTGCAACCTCTAGTGCTCTTCAACATCCTTCTTTTTTATCACTATTTGTATGGAGAGCTTGTTTAGTTCAGGTCACTGGGGATTTATTGGATAATATATTCCTTCCCTGAGAGGTCACTGACAGCAAGTGATTTCTGGATGATTTTTATCCTGCCCTGTAATAAGGAATGTCATAATGAGTCAAGTGGTGACCTATCAAGTTCAGTGTCCTGTTAGCAGTTCTGAAAACAGAAGAATGGCAAACACTCTTCTTCTTGTTTCTGAGAGTTGACAGTTCACCAATAATTCCTCAACCCCAAACTGAAGCTTGCATCTATACCATTATGGTTAAAAACTACTGCTAGACCTAAACTTGTTAGGTTTTTCTAATTAATTTTAGAAACTACAAGCCCCTTTTGCTTCCATGGAAGAAATAACACATGATTTTGCTCTGTTATACTCTGTTAACAAAAAAAAAAGTAGAGTTTTTTGGTAATTTTTAACTCTCTAAATTTCAAGTGCTGGTTTAGTTAGTTTATTTTTTCTTTCTGACCTGTGAGATTCTATTTACAGCTGAACCCTGCTCTGTGTGATTTCATTGGTCTCTCTTCTCCTCTATCACTTGAGAGCTTTTGTCAGACCTATTTTCTACTGTGTTGTGGCCATCTAATAAAACTTTCTCAATTTTATGATATGAATAGGTGTCTTGTCTCTTCCTCTGCCTACAGTTCCTGAACAATCTGTGTCTACTCTCTGAGTCTTGGATGATGCCTTTTACAATGTCATTTTTAGCTGCTTCTGAGAGGTGGATTGGAAATGTTTGTTCCTCCTTAGATTTCACTTTTTGAAGTTTTAGTTTCCAGTATATATGGTTCTCATGTATCTAAAAAATAAGTCTTACTACATGATTTAAAGAACAAAGCCAATAGCATATGAGCAAACTGGCATTAGCTTTCTGAAAATTTGTGTAACTTTAGAATTTGGGGAGACAATTTAATTTGTTTAACAAAAAGAGAGTTGAGTTTTGACTGTGTCCAGGGTTTCATATATGTTTGAATGTATTACTTTTGTTTTTTTCCAAAGTTTATATACAGTAAACACTTGGGGCTAGATTGATGTATGAAAAAATAAGCAAAGGTGTAATTAAGTTTCACATAATTGCATGTGAATATAGTGTCCTTTTCTTTGAAAAAAAAAAGACTTGGAAAGGCAGATATTAATATTTCATGAGGAATTATGAACTTTGTAATGCATTTTATGCCTTTGGCATATGAAAAGAAAATTTTAGTTTAGTGTGGAATGCAAGAGACATGGGAAGAAAGATGAAAACCTTGGCAGTAGTTATGTTGAAAGTTACACAATTAAACTTTATCACTCAAGAAAAATACATTTGGAACAGGATGATTAAGCTTTTTAAAAAGTGATATATTGCCTGCATATGGCTTCACCAGATTAGATTTATGCTGCTGATACTATTCTAAATCAGGCAGAGACTTCCAGCTGTGCTGTATTCAAACTGAAGGTAGAAGGAGTTTGAGGCTGTACTAAATAAGCACTGGCTCTCACTTCAGCTGTTGAGTATCCTTCTAAACAGTGGAAATCAGATCACATTGTTACCACTGTTGGGGTAGAAATTGTTTAGGTTACTTGCCAGTAGAAAGTTAAAATGTCAGATTGAGATGCCAATCTGGAAAACATGATTTATTAAATTCTTGTGTGATTGCAGGTCTCAAATAAGATTATTGCTTTGATTCCTCTGTCTTGGGGATTTTCAGTTTTATTTGTTTGTTTGTTTGTTCTATGTTTCTTTTGTTCACCTGGCTTTTTCTTAAAATGCCCACAGGCTCTACCACTCTGAGGTTGAAATTCTGGTAATACTATGGCTTCAAATTCAAATAAAAGCTCCAGTTTATGAATAATGGATGATAATGTCCATCTATTAGAGGTCTAGATCTTACCATATAGAATTATGCTAGTCAGTCCTCTGCTAGTGCTTGCTTATGTTGATGTGGAATGATTGCTGCAACATTGTGCACTTTCCATTCCTGATCTCCTTTCTAGTTAAATAGAGTATAAGGCAGGGGGCCAGGAAAGTAACAGCACTTAGGCCACTCTTTCACCACAAGCCTTTTTGCACTGAGGCTTGCAAGTATGATTTGCTTCAGATACACACATATGGATACTCTTAATTTCAGTCAACTGTAAAATCCATGTTCTCTTGGTGTTGTGCTACAGTGACAGTGAGGGTGGTGTTTGAAGGAAAAGCAATATGGTGTGAAAGGCAGGTTACTTGCTGGTTAAAAGTTTAGTTAAATCTGCACAACTTACTGGTGTGAAATGTAATTTTAGAGACAAGCATTCATATTGAAACAACACTTCTTTTCTTTTCTGCTTTCCTTGATTTAGTGTAAAGCAGTTAAGCAAATTGTACACTTGTACATTGCTGTAAAAAGAAAATTGTGTGTCACTGGAGTGTAGGGTGAACCCCAAGTGTTGAAACAAATGGTGATCACTGTAAGCTTGTTGTCTGGCACCCATATGTTCAGTGGCAGCTTCAAGCACAGAGATCTGCTTTTTCTGCAGCTTAGCCTTGAAACACTCAATATTCACTCTTTCATATTGCCATCTTAAAGGATAATTTTTCAGCCATAAATGCTAGGATTGCATCTGATTGGCATAAGTCTCAGCATAACATCATCTAGGTTTCAAAACAAGAATTCCTTCCTTGAAGAATGAGAGAGATTTGTCAGAATAGTGAATATTTTCATTAGGAAGTATATTACACTCACACATTTGGTGATCTGAAGCCTCTTAAACTTGACTACTAACTCCTCAGGCTGAACTAGGCTGAGTCACTTTTTGCAGTATCTTCCAAACTAGATGGTGGCCAAATGATGATATGTAACCAGTCTTTGTTACTTTGGCTTAGGTAGTAGCTGTCTTTTAAACAGCACATTCTTCCACAATGATAAATAGTCAATACAAATGTATTGTCTGAAGTTGGAGGTTTTAACTCTTGTTTATTGGAAACAGAGTAATTAAAAAGCACAGTTTGTAAATACCCCTTGAACAGTACAAAAGTACATACCTCTTGAATGTCAGACTTTCTTTTAGAGGATGCTTTTGAGATAACAGAATACTGCAGTCACATGGTGAGTGTGAAGACAACTTTGTATATTTGAATAACTCAGTACACTCCAGCACAGAATTCAGTCAGAGCACATTTACATGTCTTGAGCTGCAGTTTGGGTTCTGTGATGGCATGGCTGGTTAGAAATTCCAAGTCCATTATGTCAGCAAAGAGAGTATGAAGTTACTTTATCCTGATTAAATCTTTCTTTGAGGATGGGAAATTTGAACTCTAAGCTAACACTATAATGAAACTAGATTTCAGGGTACACTTTGAGACATTTGTTTCTGAAATATTTCCATGCATATTAATGTGTATTGTAGAACTTGAGATTCAACTGTGAAACTTCAGAGTTCTTTTAAAATTTCCAGTGCTAAAATCAGGGATACTTATACTGAAACTTCAAAGCCTTATTTTGATTGCTATCCATGTTTTCATGCTTAAAAGTGAACCAAAAATGTATAACCTGCAAAACAGGAGACTTACTTATTTTCTCCTGTCATCCTCAAAATGTAAGCATCATCCCTGCCTTTTTAGCCAGCAGGACAAAAAAGCAAGAACCTTTTGGAAGTATTTATCTCAGAAAGGAAATTTGATTTTTGCTCTAGCTCAGAAGTAACCTAAGTAAGAGCTGAGAAAGAAGCTGAATGAAAAGTACATTAAGTGAGAGATCTGAAAGGATTCTGTTGATCAATGATAAAGAGTTTGTGCCTGACATGTTTTACTTTTGTTGTGTGTTATTTCAAACAAACAGTGCATTGTTGCAAGAAATCTTTGTCTGTACTTGAACACTTTGCCAGTTTGTCTCTTGGCTAGGAATGGAAATGGAAATTATGGCCTAGTTGCTTCAGGGAAAACAAAGTAGATACAGCAATGGAAATGCATCTCTACCAGTAAAAATGTGTATTTGCTGGAACAGCTAATTCTTTTTGGGAAATGGATTTAATGTATGCCATGTGTGGAACACTTTGCTGTTAAAAGCAGTGTTTCTACTATGCTGGTTAGGCAATGCAGTGCATTTGGCAAACCATTTGGATTCTGACAGGTAGTATGCTTTTTCTCTTAAATGGCTTTCTGTAGGAGAGATGTTTGCTAGCTAAATCCTCTGCAGGTTCAGCCCAAAAAGAAGGCCAGTCTCAGAAGTGCTTAGAGTGCATAGGAGATTTTGGGCACCATCACTGTGATAGTGCTGGGCATAAGAAGAGAGAACTCAGTGGCATGGTGGAATAAATTGATGAGATTTCAGATGGTGTGCTTCTACATCACACTTGTGAATGGCTGAGAGAATGATTATGGTCTGTTACTGTGTTTTACCCAGCACAGGGTAATTTCTCCTTCTGTGGTAACAGAGTAAGAGAGGAGGGAAACTCCTCTGTTCTCTGTCCTTGTCTTCTCTCTCATACAGAGGGAGGATGAACTACAGGACTTGAAGGTACATGCAGCGTGAGCGAGGATGGATAGAAAGGGGAAGAGAAGGAAATCTGCAGATGGAGCTCGATCCTGGTTCTTGTTTCTCACTGGTATTTCCTCTGGTACCTCAGTGAAACTCAGTTGTGTGAAACTTGTCATACAGTGGTGTAGTAGACACAGTGGAATAAGTACTGTATGTTTTAGCACATCTTTCTTCTTTCTCCTCAGTCTTCTATTATTCTGCTTACACTTGGTAGCATAGTTTCTTAACAGATCTGCCAGTTCTTCAGTAAAACTTTTAAACTTCTAGATTTCAACTATTTGGTAGAGGTGAGACCTAAAAGAAGCTGAATTTCTGTAGCAAACTTGATAACACACAGTCCAGGGCAGGATGTATTTTAAATCTAGTTATATGCCAAGGCAACCAGGCAGTCTTACCTGGAAATCAAGAGTTTTTAGGTCTCTCCTGTTGACTGGAGCTGGCTAACCTGGGAACAGGGGCAGTCCTCCCTCTCCAGAGGCTAAAAGAGTTTCTTTTCTTGATTCTCTTCAGATACAGGCTGTGAAGATGACTAAATTAACATCTTGCTTTGAAAAATGATTTTGTTCTTAAAACCTGTTGCCTCTGCTGCTGAGAAGCATGTAACTGGCCCTCTTGAGAAACGAGAGAGAGATGAGGTGGTTGTGTGAGACAACGGAAATTGGAATAGGGCCTGTGTTTAGCAGGCATGGAGAAAAAGACAATGAGGACTATTGCAGTTAAACTGAGATACAGTTACAGCAGGAAACAAGGCTTTCTTGGCTTTCTGCTCAGAGGCTGCTTTTTTGGCCAGTCTCACAGTGCAAAATGACTATGAAACTATAAAAGGTTTTTTACTAACTTTTGAGACTGAGAAAAAGTATTCGATGGGGATTGCTTTTCCTGAGTGCTAACTTAGTGGTCTGGGTTCAGGACTTGACTTACAGCTGAGCTTTGTTCATGCTGGCCTCTGTAACTATTAGAAGGCTAAATTATCTCTTAATTTATTCACACATAAAAGTTTCTTCCAACTTCTCCGTGGAGCTGCTTATTGAAGAACAGTTGGCATGCTGCAGGTGTTTTCAGTGCATTCACCAGCACTGTGAGACAACAGTATTGATCACTACTACCAGTGTTGATCCCTGCCCAGCTGAAGGAGAGTGTTGTTGGCATTGCATTAAAATCACTGAGAATCTCTGTTACTCTCAAAAGCTGGATGAAGTTGTGGCTTTTTTATGCAGTTAGTGAGAGGTGATTGCTTACCACGAGGGGTCACTTGAGAGCTGGATTTAGAGGGAACACAGGAAAGGAAAAAGTAAGGAAGGAATGGAAAACATTTTATAGGTAGTGTGTTATATATACATTTGCATTAAAATATCTTTGCATTTGCAGCGACTACCCTGTATAATATTTCCTCAATTTTAAAGCAGCATTTAAAATTCCACAGGAATTGGTGGTATGTAGTGTCAAAATACAGTACAATATTTTCAGTTAAGAAATCTTGATGGGAGATGCAGGAGATTCCAAATGTGGAGCCAAGTAAATCCAGGTGCTTGCTCAAGCTACCTTTTGCTTTTCTGTTGTTTAACTTAAGGGAATATTTACCATCTATTTGAGGGAAGGGGAAAAAGAAATTCCCTTTATTTCACAGTTCTGTAGTTAAAAACGTGTTTTCCTTCTTGCATGGTAGCAGCAATCATGCTATTTATGTTAAAGAACCATGAATCATATTTGTAGGCACATAATAATGAATAGAAGATTTATGTTGCATTATGGTTTGTAAACAACTTTTTGGCTATGTATTGATTCAAGAAATGTTTTTGAAGATCATTTGGAAAATGCAAGGAAGCTTTCAGGAATGAAAGAAAATATCTTGTTTATAGCAATCTCCATAAAAAGGGTCTTTATGCTGCTGTGAGAACTAAAAGTTAATGCCTTTTGTACTGAGTAGCATTTAATCTTATTGTAGAGCTAACTCTGATATGAAATTATGTGCTGGCATCTGACCAAAGTGCCACTCATTGAAGTGTATTCTATCATGTTACAAGGCTTGCTGCAAGTCAGTGTGCATGATACTTCACAACCATTTTCTTCAGTAGGCATGTGCTTTCTGTACTGTAGAGAATGGAAAATGTTATTATCCTTTCAGCATGGCTTATGTAATATATATTTAAATCATTTATGAGCTTGCTATTCATGTTTTTTGCTGCCTTCTCACTCCTGAAGTGCTAGAACCTGAGGGTTGAGTAACCATTTCTTGAGTGTAGGTCACTCAGCATAGAGTGTTGCTAGCCAGTGCATGAGGCTGAGTCTTCTTGGAGTTTGTCTTGGAGTTTTTAATAGGAATCTAAATAACACAGTAAAATCCCCAGTGGCAGACTAATCCCAATTCATGTTGTCTGTGTCTAACACAGGCACACATTCTATCTCAATGTGGAGGCTGTAATTAAAGTGACTGCTCTTGGATTTTGTTTCAGCACTCAGAAGTTGTAACTGATAAACCTGCTGGAGTCAGGGTTCAGGACAGAGCCTTTGAGCAGATGGGTGATTTTAGATAGCAAGAATCCATAACTTGTGACAAACACTCTGGAGATCCATGGCAATTTGGCATCAGTTCATTTACTATGACCTCACTGCTAAAGATCTGACAAAAGTGGAGTACTTCCAAACAAAAAAACCTTGAGATTCCCTGAGTGTTGGTGGGGCCTGTAGCTAATTTATGTAAGTAAGAGTGGGAAAATGAGAACAGGCTTGGCATCAGCTGGAGGCCTGTGAGATGCTATCATGTTACCATTGCTCAGAAATGACAACACGTTTCCACGATGAGAAACCATTATAGTGGTTATCTAACAATTTCATTAGTGTGCCTTTTGTGTCTTTCCTTCTAAACAAATTAAGGCTAGATGTTAGAAGATTATGTATTTTAATTAAGGGAAAAAGTTGAATGAAAACCTACAACCAAGAGGAAACCAAGTGTCCCCTATTACTCTTCAAAAAAAGGTAAAACTGCAAGCTTTTAGCTGCTTTTGAAACAGTGCATTTACCACATTGAGCTCTTCTGTATATATTTCTTTGACTCTTAAAAATTCTTGGACAGTGTTTTCAGAAAAAAAGGTAACTGTTCACAACACAGCTTCTTATTTAAATTTATCAAGCTGAATTTATTCTGGAAAATTACAGTGGGACTTCAATTAGAGTTGTCATTGATTTAGAAGACATTCCAGTATTCTCAGAGTTTGTTGGTGAAGAAGATGAAGGCTGCAAAAATGTGTGACTTGTGTCAGCAGTTGATAGAGAAAGGACTGTCTTAAAGATTCTGTTGTATTTGTCATTTGATGGTTCATTTTAAGAAATGATTTGGGGTTTCTGACATGTTGTGTAAATCCTGAAATTCCAGGTGCAGTGGGAATGGAATTTGGCATGTGATTATCTGGCTGGCATTATGCAGCTCTTATAGTGAAAAGCTGATTAAAGAACAGCTGTTAGCTTAAATCAGAAAGCTTGCTGTAGTTTCTACTGGAACTTGTTTTGTGAAAACTTTTTTATTTGGACTGTAGTCAGTCTTCACAACAAGTGGAATGAGTTCCAGTTTAGTAAATCACTGTGCTCAGTCACTTGGCAGTTGTAGTGGTGACATTAATTACAAAGGATTTACATGAATATTAAAAGAAGGGGTTTCTCAGAAGTAAAAAAATCAGAATAAATCTTGTTCTGTTTTCATAGTTTATGTATTTTTCTTCTGCCTGTAAATACTTTTTTTCCCCATGGTTTATTTACAGTAAATACTTCCTCTGTAAAAGTGCTGTGTTGCTAAGTCCATCAGGGCAAGCTGTATTGTTACAGATTATACAGAGCTGTGCTTCACAGGACTACATGACTTCATAATTTCAGCTGGTTACCATTTTATCTGTGCCAGCATATTCCTTGTGCAGAGAGAAACTACAACAATGATGGAGTTCTGTGCTTAAGTATGGCACTGTGTCTGGATATAATTATATATACAGACTTGTAGAAGTCAGTGTGTATTTGTATGTTTCTGTTAATGTGTTTTTTTTCAGTTTACAGATCCTCTTATTTTATTGGCAACTTCAAGTTGTAGAAATGAAGTCTTCTTTCTTTACCCCTTTGTTAATATATGCATGATACAGTAGAAATTCTGAAGTGACACAAGCCCAGAGAAGACAGTTGGCCCTGGAGAAGAACTCCAGCCCTGAGAAAAGTTGAGATAGGAATTATTCATCTAGTGTGTAAATTGGAGCATGCTCCTTGACTGATGAGGCTAAGAACTTTTTGGAGAGAGAAAAACCTCAGGAGGAGCAGCTAGTGGGTCCAGTCTGATACTAGATGAAAGAGAAGACAGACACTGTGTGGGAGGAGGAGAGAGGGGAATGGGACAACAGCTGAAGAGGCAGAGGTAAGGAGAGAGACTTCACCATACAGAAAACAACTTTTGTTACTGCATTTTCTGGCAGTCCTTGCAGCTACTAGTTATTCTAATACATGTCTAATAATTTTAGCTATAAAATCTGTGCTACTTTGGACTGATCATTTGACAAGGGTTTAAGATTCAGGACAACACTTGATATTTTTACAGCTTGTTTTATTGAGAATAACTTTCCTTATCTAGCATGTATTGTTTCTCAAGTGTGTACTGAATTGTACTGTTGAAGAACATGTTTAAGAAATGGTTTAAGTTTTACTTCAGGAAACATTTCAAAGTGTTCTTCTCAATTTGTAAAACCTGAATACATGTAAAGATTAAAGTAGTCCTTAAAGCCAAGCTTTAGAAAGATCAGTATTGAGGAGACTAGTACAGTCTACTGGTTTTAACACATGTAAGAATCTCTGCTGCAGTTTAAGAGTAGTAGTGGCCATAATACAGTTACAATTTCTGCACATGATGAGAACTAAGATTTGAAGACAGAACAATAGGTCATTAAATAGCTTAAGTTTTTACATGTGGCTACACAGACTGCTGAGTCTCAAAACCTTCTTCAGACAACCTGCATCTAGATTTTTGCTCAGTTTCTTGCCATTCAATATAAACTTACTTTGAAGTGCATATACTGTGTTTTAACCTCAAAGAAAGAATCTAAATAAAGATGAGGTGATTCTTATTTGCTAAGATCCAAATGTGATGAGATTGTGGATCTAATGTGTGTTGCTGAATAGTATGGATATGTTTCTTTTTTTTCTGTTTGTTGTATCTCTTTTGATGTTCAAAACATTCCCTGTTTTTCATGGGAGAATACTTCACTGGAGTTGTGAGGTGTATGCTCTTTAGCTCACAAATCCTTATGAAGTAGATTGCTAGAAGAGGAGGTAGTTACCTTCTGCTTGCTGTGTTCTGTTGTGCATCTGCTGCTGTCTACTGTTGTAGAAAAGGTACAGGTTTCAAGGGGTGTATGATATTGGTATAGCTGCCTAACAGTCCTTGTATTCATAGCATTTGAGCAGCAGCAGCTTTGTCAAGAGCTGAGTGTTACCTATTTTGCCATTTGAAAGAGAAGTTCATCAGCGTTTGCAATTAAGGAAAGCTTTTCCTACTACCTGTTTTAGCCTTAGGCAACATCTGGGAAGCAACAATGTTTAAGTTGATATTTCAGTCAAATAGCATGCATGATCAGCAAGGAATGATAAGGATATGCTTTTGTTATCTCTGCAGCAACCTTTTCCTTTTGGAGGTGGGAGTAGACTGCAGTCGTCTTTAAAGACTTTCAAGCTTTTTGCTGTTCTATGCAATATGGTCTAATGAGGGTCAAGTAGTAATTCAGGAATAGCAAATTAGACATTTTTGAACTGCAATAAACATTACTACAATGACTTTTATTGCTCCATGCAAAACAATTTATCCAACTAGTCAAAGATGTCTCTTCCTCTTAGAAGCAGATGAAACTTTGCTGGTAGAATGTTACTTTTGCAGCACTGTCATGTTCCTGATTTTATGTCATAGCACTAACTTAAGAAACTGAAAGTATACATCAAACTTTAAACTCCAAATTAAGTAATAGTTGCTTTGCTCTCAGTCTCCTGTTTCCCTGGCTGTTATGTTCAAGAAACAGAGACCCAAATTGCCCCTGTTTAACCAAGGATAAATTTCTCACCAGGTGTCACAGACTGAGCGTCCAGCCTTTGTAGCTTTACTTCATTTGTTTGTGTGGGACTCTTCTGGGAATGCATTGTAAACTCTATTTGTTTCAATTTTCTTTTTAAAAGTTTTTTTCATTTGAATACTGATTAAAGTAATCCCTGAAACTTTGTCCCTCAAGGCAGTTTGTTTTTAGAAGGTAACCCTCTGGTTTGGGACTGTTAATGAGGGGCCTTTGATGAAGGCAGCTCGTGTTTAATCCGTTAAAAGTTCATCTTCGGGGTGGATGTGTGCAGAGCTGTTTTTCAGTCTTTAAAAGCTTTTGCTTCATTCTGACCAGGTTATTGACTTTAAAAGTGTAGTCAGAGTACAATGTTGTAGTCTTAATCCTCGTTTCTGTAAGACTTTCTTACCCAGACCTTGGCTATTTTTCTTTTTAGTATTACAACAGGGTTCAAAAGTTGCAATTCGACCACTTTCTGTAAAGCCAGGAGCTAGGAAATGAGCAATGCAGCCATATGTCTTGTGAGCCAGAATCCCCTTTCACTCACTGGTTGCTGAGCTGGAATGAAAAGTTACATTAAGCTCTCCTGTTACTCCACTTAAAGGCTTTTGTACCTTGTCAGAAGTTTGAGGCTTGCAGTGCAGTCACTAACCATTGCAATAGACAACGTTAGTGCCTAGTTTTCAACAAGTACTTCCATAAGGTTATATTTGTTGTCCCCTCCAGAATGCTGACCCCCCCAAGGCTTCTCCTTATGTGGGTTAATACTAAATTTTAATGGGAAAAGTCTAAAAAATGAAGCCTTTTTTTTTTCACATGTCCTATTCAGTTGAGTCTTAAAACAATGCAAGAGCATGTTTCCAAGCATTGCAGTTGGATCGTATGAAATGAGTTCTCTTTTGACTATATTCCATGTGAAGTGTTACCATCTTCATTGATGAACATTATAAAACTGTGTTTGACAGATTGGGTCTTCCCTCAACTCTTTTGGCAGTCTTAGAGCATAAATATCCCTAAGCATACAAACAGGTGGTTATCCTCAGACAAGTCAAGGGAATCCAAAGTCCTTCAAGACAAAGAATATACCATTGTCAAAAATGTTTCTGCCTGCCTGACTTTCCTTTTGTTGACCACTTTTCATACACTGCCCTGGTTTTGAGTTTGATCTTGTTTGCTGCTTTGAGTGCCTTGTTTCCCAGAGTCACTCCTGAAACCCTGAACTTCAGTCATGAACTTGAACTCTTGCTGCATTGTCTGTAATTCTCTACGTTCTGTATGCCAAAGGTGGTCTTGTGGAGTAGAAACTAGCAGTGTATATGACTTGATTGACTTGAACTCAGCCCTGGAGTAGCTGAAGGGCTTCTTCAGCCTTATCCTTGTGAGGGTTAAGTATGTTGTATGTCCACCTTTAAAGGGCATATTAAATTTGGTGTTGGTTTGGGGTTTTTTTGTTTATTTGTTTGTTTTCCCATGTCATCCCTGGCCAATACAGAAGTGCTTTCAGATGGCTGCTCTCTAAGGATGTTTGTTCTAAAGTTAGTTCTTGAAGCTGCCTGTGTATCAGAACCCTTACAGCTGCAGAAAGGTGCAGTGTATGATTTGCTTACTAGCTTCTTGTTTTTCCTTCAAGGAGAAACTTTTGCCCCTTTTGTTCCCAACAAGGTTTCAGTCCCAGCAGAAGAAAGTGTTAAATCTGAAAGGGCTAAAAAAGAAGGAGAAAAATAAAATACATTAGAAAACATGCAGCTAGCATAACTGTAAAGGCAGTTTGTATCATTTTAAAGAAAAAATATATTAAATAGGGATAATTGAGGCTTCCTTCAGAGTTCTCATTTTGATATCTAAATTTTATCTTGATGTATATGTATATGACACATTTTGGAAGCATGAAACTTAACTTTTTTGATAGACTCTGCTAAATAAAAAGCATTGGTTTACTTTGTTGTTTTAAATAATCCTATGCTGTTATGCTATTTTATTTCTTTTTTAGGATCCTTGATTATCAAGGAAGTCTTAGTTATAGTGAAAGGTAGCAGTAGTTATCTTAATTCTGTTTATCTTTGGAGTAGGTGTACTATATTGAATATTAGCTGTGCAGCATAATTGTATTGTAATATCTGAGTTGTGGTTTATGTGAAAATAGGCTGTGGTTTCACCCTAATACTTCCCAGGCATTTCTTTAGCTCAAAAAGCCCTACAGTGACAGAATTGGTAGTTGTTGCTTAGAAGAGGCAAAAATGAGGTACAGCTGAAGTCTTGTCATTCAAGTTTAATGCATGCTTGCAGTGCTAAGAGGAGAATCTTTGTCTCCTGTTCTACTATTTCATATTCATGAACACTAAATTCACTCACATTTTATGAATATAAACCTGTTGAAAGGCAAAACAAACCTGATGGAAAATCTTGAACTAAGAATTGTGTATTATCACTGCTAAGGAAAAATATTTTCTTTGGGTTTATTTACTTAACTCATTCTACTACTAATTCCAAGATTTTCAACAAACAATTTTATCCTCAGTTTAAAGAAAGAAAAAAGTTGTGGTGCTAAATAAAAATACTATTATGTGATAGCTATTTAACAGAGCCAGCTGAATATATTGCATCTAATTTATTGCCCTATTAGCTGAGAACAAAATTCTTCTGTATTTTTTTTCTAGTCAATACAGAATACTTTTGAGAGTAATTTAAAAGAAATGTGTACAGCATTTAGGGTTAGATTTATATCTTAATTTATTCTTCTGAAGATTACTTTGATTATTTTTTTAAAACCCCCACTTTAATATGCATAATGTTCAGGTTTTAGTGCAGAAGTGGAATGTCTTTCCCCTTCTGCCTGGTTTCTCTGTGCTTATTTTTAGCATAGTTGCACAAATGCTCAATTTACTGTAGGCTTCTCTTCAAAAAAATAACAACAGTTTGGTTACCAAGTAGGTGTTGTGAAGAATTAAATGGTCAAACCATAATTTATCACACCTTGCTCTGGTAGGATAAATCAACACCTCCCAGTCCTCTGATTTATCAGCCCTTTCACAGCAATGCTTAGTTTTGTGAAGTGTTATGTGGTGATGTTATGGCACAGGTAGACCTTGTTCTTATTGATCCTTTACCCTCAAAGTCAGCTTTATAGCCTCTTGCAGCCAATGGACCCCAATTACTGGCTTCTGGTATGATCCCAGTTTACCTTGCAGAAGTGGTCATGTGCTGTTTGTTTGCTGAGATTAAGAGCTACAAACTACTAACTGACATTTCATCTTGTAACTTTTAGTATCCTTTAGTGTAAAGTGAAACTTTATTCTTGTTATTGCTAAGTTATGCTAAGTGTGGGGGAAGGTTGATGCATACATACTTGGTGCCTTTCCTTAGGTGTGGGCATTCACGTGCCTAATGGAATTCTGAGAACATGCAATTACAGGGTTTTTTTCAAGTCTGCTTGGCTTAAAAGCTGGTTAAATTCAATCCTTTGGTGATTCTTGACAAAGCTGGGTATTTTTGGAAGAGGTTTTGACATCCTCGTGTGGACTGTTGCATTGAAAAGTTGTCACAGCAGGTTTGAAACTGACTTGGCAAGTGCTCGTGAGGGATTTCATATGCCTGTGCTTTGTACATCTTCTGCATCATAAAACTGGCAATTATTTTGGGGGGGGAAACTGGTACTGAGTGTAAACCTGTGTTTTCAATTTGTGTAATACATTAATAAGTTTACTTGTCATGTTTTAGGGGAGTATTTGTTTTGTTGTTATGTGTGAATATGGAGCTCACTTAGCATGTATTTTAGAATACTTTTTAATGCAACTATATTTTTTTTTACCATCAAACACAGATTGATTTTTAAATAACTTCTGTTTTTATTACAAACCTTGCATAGGTCTCAAAATGAGCACAAGCCACAATAAATTAGTGCAACATTATAAAGCACTGCTTCATCAAATTAAGGAGTTTTTGTTTAAGTAGACTTTTGGCCTTTCAAAATGGAATATGGTTCTCTTTCATGTGTCATGTGGTTTTTTCACAAGCATGGAAGGCTTCAGGTTTTTTTTAGAGATGCTTTCAGTTCTGGATGATGTTTAGCCTTTGACCCAGCCACTTTCTTACAATAAACAGTTTGTTGATGAGAGCAGCTGCTGGGAAGATTGTTTCCAGATTGTTCTGTTGCAGTTGAGTGAGAAAAGCAAAAGCAAGGATGCACCTTGCAGTGTTGCTCTTCTGTCCTCCTCGTTCCTCTGCTCAGCTCTGGTTTGTGTGGAAGACAGTGCTGTGAAGCCTTCTGCAGCTAGCCTCGCCCCGGGGCCGCCCAGGCTCCTTGCCCTGGGGCTGCTGAGGTTGTTACATGGTCAGGAACCTATTTTGCCTATAACAAAGAAAAAAAAAGTATCTGTCTCATTTTGTGTGTTTGTTCAGCATGACTGAACACCAGCATGGGCCTTTGAGCAGCCTAATACTTAAGCACAGCACTGTGCTAAAAACAACGGAGGGATACTGATATAACAAACTTGACATGAAGACCATTTTTATTCATCTCACTCCTAGCTGTTTTCTTTTTATCTTATTTTTAACTTCATTGTCAACCTTCTTTTTGCTACAGAAGGTAACACCTGATATGTTTTTTCATTAGTTCATGAGTTCTGACCTGGGCCCTTCAGCCTGTTTTTAGAATGCACTGCTGCACATTGGATAAATTATTTTTTCTGCCTACATGCAGTGCTTCTTAAAGCTAAATTTAAGTTTGGATTCAAATTTAGGCTCAGACTTAATGAGCAGTTGCTGGACATGTAGACTGGGAATGAGTTGAAATCTGAGATGCTTCATTGTCAAAGAAATGTAACTATATTAAATAGACTAAGGATACCTTGCAACACTTCATTAAGAATCTTTGCCTTTTTTGGACCAGCTATTTCCCATAGCAGCTGGCAAAATGTCCCCAGGTTTATATGTGACTTGTGCACATAATGCAGAGTTGATGCACTGTGTAACTGTTGATGGGATGGAATGCTTGTTTTTAAAGACACATTGAACTGTGGAGACAAAAATAAGGAACTTAGTCCCTGGAATGATCTTTCAGAAAGGATTAGCTGTTTCTGCCTCTTTTGAGAAAGTATATTGCAGACTAAAGCAACTACCCAAACCATTACAGACTTCTAAAATTCCAGTTGGTTGTGAATTAAGAAAGTTCCCAAACCCTGCCATCTTTCTAAATGCCCTTCCAGACTATATGCAATCAGCTCATGTTTTGCACTGTATCTGAGTTTAGGAAATATCAAAAGATTATTACTAAATTGAAACAGATTTCCTAGTTGTGTAGTATCCTGAGAATACCTAGTAAATATCAGCCAGATAACCACAGAAGTTCATGAGAACATGGACTGCACAGTTTCTCCCCTGCCTTAACCTAGAGGGGTGACCTCAGCTAAAATATGTCTTCCTATTAATAGAATATTCAAACCAAATGAAAATACTAGAATAATACAAATAATCCCTCTGCTATCTACAGCTTTTCTAAGTCCTGCTGAATTAGTAGAAGCTGACTGCTACAACTTAATTGCCAATATTGTTTTCCATGGGAGGGGAGAGCAACCTTTCTTCCATCTTTGTGGCTGTGCCGGTGGCAGAGGTTAGAGCAAGACTATTCTTCATCCTTTTCCAGTCCCTCTGTCAAGGCTGCAGTTGCCACAAGATTATCCTCCTTCCTCATCTGATCTCTCAGGTTTTGGGGTTTTTTCCTCTTCCTTCAGTCTTTTCCTACAGACTATATTTCCTCCCCCCCCACCCCCTTGTAAAAGAAAATAGTACCTTTTAATGAGTGATTGTGGTACTAAATTTAGTGTTTGTGAAAAGTTTTGAAAAGCCTCTGTGAAAAATAGTCTCTACTTGCTTGGGTTTGAAAGCAACAATAACTTCACATTTTTTCTGCATCTTTTATATATTTACAGTAAATTTGTTGGTGCCATTTAATGTTAACTTATTTTTAGCATTTTTCTATATGGCTAAGTATAAACAGGATTTTAAACTGGAGCTATGGTTGTGTTATGAAGCTGTTACCTACTTCAGATCTCCAAGTATGACATTATTACAGGAAGTAAAAACACAGGCAGCATCAGAAAAGCATTCTGTGTGCCTCATTAGTCAGAAATGTCTACCCAAACGTTGCCCTCTTGTGCTAATAGCTGACTTTTCCTGCTGCTGACCCCCTGAGTCACTAGCATTCAGAGCTGGAGTTGCCACTGTAGATGTGTTTTTTTGCTGGCACAGCCTGCTGCTTGCTCCCACGTTGGACTTCAGTTTGTTTCTGTTGGATTTGAGAGATGCTATGGAAGCTCCCCAGTGCCTAATTTAACACCTTTAAACTTGTGTAGCTGTTGAGCAAAGCTATGGGATACAAAGAGGATGTATTTTTTGTCTAGATGTGTGTGTATTTTTGTATTCTAAAATGGAAATCAGATTCCAAATGCTGTGCACTCTTTATGCAAATGGTTTTTTCTGTCAGTGTCATGATGGAATTCAGATTAAATATATACATTTGAGATCATACCTGAACTGAATAATACTTATTTGAAACCAGCCAATTCAGGAAAAAAAGCAGGTTAGCCATATTGAAGGTGTGATGTCTATAAGTGTGGCTATGTTCCAAATGGGCTGTTATTGACTGGTACTTTATGCCTGTGTAATCTTCACTTGTTTGCAGTCCATAACATACATGCATGTGATTTAATCAGTATATCAGCTGCTAATAGATGAATCAATGCATCAACTGCAAGCATTTTAAAGTATACTGAAGCAAAATTAGAGGTAGTTCATTGGAAGTGATTACATTTTATGTTAAGGAAGGAGGAAAAATTAAGTCATGTTCTAGCATTGTAACCCAGAAGTGACTGCTTGGCATCATTCCACCAGCAACAGCTAAAATAGCATATTATGCTGTAGTCACAATATTGAGTCATTGGGTAGAGCATCAGTAGTTAAAGTTATCTCACTTTTCCTCCCAAGAGAGGAAGGAACTGACTAGTGTGTAATGTTTGTTTGTTTTATGGTGTTACATTTTTAGCCTTTGTTTAGTTTCTTCTCTTTTATGTAATATTAATAGAAACCAAATAAATTTAGGCTGGGACTGAATTTTGTCTTAACAAAGAATTGCATTGAGACAGAGAGGAAGTCCTGTTGTCACAGAGTTTGGTAGGAAAGAGCAGCTCCCAAGTATGCCTAATGAGAGAGATACTTGCATGTATCTGTGTGTAGATGAAGATGCATATAAAAATAAGAAAATAAATTATATAGAATATTAAGAATAAAGTCTTGGATTTAGGATTTATTTAACCATTTTAACTGAAAGTTTCTGTTCTTTGTGCATAAGTCTCATTGGATGATGGAGCCCAGGTGCAAATAAAGTCTTCTCCATCAGGAGCTGTAATTTTCTGTTACTTTATACCACAACACAGCAGGGCCCATATGCAGCTGGTTTTTGTATCTTATGTCTCCCTCTTTTCTCCTTTTTATTCAGCCTCAACCACTAAGTAAACATTAGGAAAAAGTGAAATGATTATGAAAATAAAAAGAATTTTAAACAGCAACAGAAACTTTTTGTTACCTAGCAGTTTCTTCACACAAACTCTTCAAACTCTAGAAATCAGATATTAAATAATAACCAAAATATAGCTGTTAATTTTTTACTTCTTCTTTACCATTACAATTACCATATAAACTTTAGTTCAACAATTTGCAGTGTCAGTCCCCCAGTCCTTATACAGTGACCTCTAACAAACCTTTGTGCTGATCCGTGAGGGGGTGAGGGGCTATAGTATTTGTGAGTTAACACCCACTATCTCTCCCTGACTGCTCAGCACAACTCTTCAGTCAGTGACACTTTCAGTCTGCCAGTCCAAATTGTGCTGGTTCATGTCTTTGTCCCTGGGTACCAGGTCAGTGGGGTTGTGACTGCTTTGAAATTTTCTCTCTCTCCATGCTTCTCTCTGTGGGGATTTAAATTGTGCTTAGGAGAGCTGAGGGGGAATTTGGTGAGAAGTGGGGAGTAGTTCCTGTTGGTATAGTGCTTTCTGCTTTTCTACAATGCATTGAAATGATATTGTTCTTTGACTCCATCACTGCCCTGGGCAGCCTGGGCCAATGCCTAACAACTTTTGCTGGGAAGAAATTGTTCCTGATCTCCAATCTAAACCTTCCCTGGTGCAACTTGAGGCTGTTTCCTCTTGTCCTCTTACTGCTGACCTGGCAGAAGAGACTGACTCTCATCTTGCTCCAACCTCCTTCCAGGTAGTTGTAGAGAGACCTAGGACTGCAGCTTTTTGGATTGCATACTCATTTAAAGCTGGTACCTGCATAGTTTAGGATATTGATAGTGGCCAGGAGTTTGGGTATTCCCTTAGCTTGTGTTGGGTGCCTTCCTTGACACACCTGAAGTGGTCCCAGAGGTGTAGAAGGCCAGAGAGTTCCTGAACCGACACTTTTCATTTGAGTGACCACCAGAGGTTGCTGCAGAACGGCAAACAGGGCTGGGCATTGGGTTGGAATTCAAAGCTGAATCCTGAACCTTAGCAGCAAATTGCACAGTCCAGGTTCTGACATGATTGTATTCCTTTAAACTGAAGTTGAAGCAAAGGTTAACACTGACTTCTTATGTATGTTTATTTAATTATACAGAAATACTTCTCTGTGTGCCAGTGCAATTATGGGGATCAAAATACATAGGTTCAGCATCTATGTTTCTGGAACTGTGTGAAGGAGGTTCTTACAGGGAAAAAGAATCTTTCTAGTGTGGACTTGGACAGCACATGAAACTTGGCTTTGTTAAAAATGGAAACCCATGTTTTGAAGGAGTTTTTGATAATAAAATGCTGTTCTTGATTATGTATTACTGATGTTTATATGTTTGATAAGTTCAGTAAATGTGCACATTGTGGGAGAAGTTAGCTTCATAATTATACATGTGACAAGTCTGAAATGGTTCATTATGCATTAGAAATAAGAAAATTAAATCAAGAAGTAAACCTGAAATCTATGGGGTAAAATCTCCTGAAAAAATACATTCACTAGGACAAATGGTAGGAATTATGTGGCATATCTGGAATAATGTAACATCACACAAATATGCTAGTTCAGTCTATGCTGGTCCTTCAAGTCACATCTTAGCAATGGACAAAAGGGCTTCCAACAAAGACATTTAACATCTTGAAAAACCTACATAGTACAGACAAATGTGTGCACCCCATACTTTAGTATCTAGGAAAACCACTACAAACCCTGTCCTAGGGAAAGATTAAGCCTAATTAATCTGCCAAGGAGCACGGCCTCAAGTCAAGGAAGAAAGTACCAGGTAGTCAGGCCAGGCTAGACTAGACCAAGCAGCAGAAGTAGTTGATTTTTGAAGAGGAAATTGAGTTAATTTTCCTGTTTTGAAGTAGAAGTAGATTGCTTGAATAAAAATGTTCTCTCAGGAATGTTTGTGTGCTTTCATATGTGGTGGTCTGTATTTCTATGCCTTATTTTTATTTCCCTTGCCCGCAGGAAATCCATCTTGCTTTTCTGAAATGGCTTGAGGGAAATGTAGATGCTGAAGGAGTCAGAGCATCCAGCAAGGTGTCTCTTAAATTTGTTTCATCCTTTGAATCAAAAATGGAGATAACTCCATCTCTTATGCCAGTCATCACTGAGATGGGAAGCTTCTCATCAGACTATTTCAGCTTGAAGACATATCAAGAGAATCTTCAAACAAAAAAGCTTGGAAAGATTCTTCTTTTTACTGAAGTTACCACAACAACAATGGATCTTCTAGATGGGTAAGAGTGATCTAGACCATACTGAATAATCTTTCTGATCTGTAATTCACAATTGCAGTAACACACAAAGTGCAGAAAGAAACTTTTTTTCTCTCTGGTTTATTTGTTTTCTGCAAGCTAGCCAAAGTAAAGACCAAAACCAACCAAACAAAAAGCTGATTATCTTCTAGATAGGACAGGAAAAACACAGGTAATGTATGAACTACTAAGCATAAAGGGTGGGAAAATGTGTGACAACTTTCTGCTTGGCAGTGGAGTTTATTCCTCTTGCAAAGCATGAATATCACTATGTGAAAGTTTAAGGTATTAAATATGCATATTTAGGAGATTATATGCATTTTCTAGTACAAGTTATTTTCTAAGCTAGTTACTTGACAAAAGTTACACCAAATAGATTGTGGCCTTAATTTTAACATTACTATTTTCTCTCCTTCCTTTTATTGAATATGTTAATAAATGCTGTTTAGTGGTCTGTTTGGGTGTTTTAAAAATAGATTAGAATTATGCTAGACCATCTTTCATCATCACATAGGTAGGCCTTGTGAGTGAGTTGTGAGCTATCTTTGAGAAGGCGACTCATTATAATGAGTTTTGAATGGGATTAAGTGATATGAAAATCACAGTTACTAAATCTTAGGTTGGAGTCTATGTACAGAGACTATACTGTTTTGTTTCATGAAATAGTTTGATGGAAATAATTGTCTTTGGGAAGTTGTTGCTTTTCAGGACAGATTATTCTATGTGTGTTTCTAACTGTAGCTATAACTTTTTTGTGACAGCTACTTTTGAGTGTTGGAGTTCATTTATCTACAGAAATTGCAGGTGAAATTGACTGATGAAAATAACCTCAGGAATTTTGGTCTGAAAGTTTTTTAAAATCAACATTATTAGTTCAATCATAAATGCTATTGTAACTGATCAGTTAACCAGCAATAATAGCTTTTAGTTCTCAGCTAGAGACCCTAGATGGTGGGACCACTACATGGTACAGAATATGCCTTCTTACAGCTAATAAAGGTGATTTATTTTAGAACATATATTTAGTTCAGAATAGCATGCCTTATGACAGTATTAAAGTCAATCAGGAATTTACAAATGATAATTTGAGCTAAAACACTGCAATATAGAGACAGTTGAAGTCAACTATAACTCTTCTCTGTGTGTGCATGTGGGCTCCTGCACACACACACAAAATGTTGCTAATCTAATTTTGCCACTCCTCTTCCCCAGATCTACATCTTCATCCTGCAACTGAATTTGCAGTGGATTTTGGACACAGACAGATGTGCTAGTTCTATAAGAGGCCACAAAGAAAACTGTTATTTTATAGAACCTTTTTTAGCATTTGGTTGGTAATTTTTAGTGTTCACAGCACATTCAGGGCACTGTATTGAAAGGAAAAGTATGGTGACACCAACAAAGTGGTAATTTAATAGGTCAAGACCTTTATTCTCTAACAGTTAGTTTTGGTGTTGGCTCTTAGTAAAATAATTCACACATCTCAGTAAGATGAAGTATATATTTCAGAGTTTGGTGAATCTGTTTAGATGTCACAGCTAAATAGAATGGTATCTGGCTGATTTATATGTGGTTATGTTATCAAGAAAGGCAAGTGAGCTAAGAGAAGTGGTCCTAGTTTTTCAAAGCCTGTGGGACCTTTACTCTCTTATCCTTAAAGTGCTGCACCAGCAGAGTGGTCAGCACTCAGGTTGCTTTTTTGCCATTAAGTAGCACAAATGGAATGAAGTGTTTACAGATGTAGGTCTTTAAGATTTTCCTCATCATGATTCAGCTTCAGTAGTTGGTTTTCAGGTAAGATGTAAAGTAGAAATCCTGGCTCTTAAGTAGCTTATACAGAGAAGATGATCCTAGTCAGATTATAATTTGAACAATTAAGTTTCTCTTGCAGAAGGACCTTTATTTTAAGAAGTTAAAATGTGTCTGAAGTATTGTGGTTGCTGTTCCTGTAAATACCTTGTTGTCATGGATAATAATGTATAATCCATGTGAATTTGCAGTTCAGCAAAGTACCCTGATACTTCATAGGCAGTGGCATTGCATAAATCACTAGAAATTGATGCAAATACCTGTTGGGTAGTTTTTATTGAAGAAAAAAGTCAGGTTTTTCTCATACTTCCAAGTGAACCAGTATGAATTTGTTAGGTGTCATGGTTTGAGTTAGAGCAGAACTAATTGTGTTCAATGATTTTACTTCTTGGCTAAAGCTCTTCTAGGTAACTGCACTTTCTGAAATTAAGAGAGTTTTCACAGACAGTGTCTGCTTCCAGCAGTGATAAGACCTAATGTTTAGAGTTACTACCAAGCATTGGTATGCAGAGCAAGGTCACTGCTAAATCTTGTGTACCACATTGAGGGGTAGAGAGTAAAAGCTGCACCTACAGGGAGGAGCTGACAGGACAGGTGACCCTAAGCTGACCAGCTAGTTGTTGCATTCCCTATATGTCTTATTCAGTATAAAGCAAAGGGATCACAAGGGTCAAGCTCTTTTCTTCAGTGGCCAGTATCCAAGGAGGAGTCTTGTTTGTTCTGTCCCCAAACCTGATCCAGGAGTTCCTGAATCCAATTTCAGGATCCAGGCCCTGAATCTGGTTCCCTTTTGCTGCTGAGTCCAGTCTGGGATTTCTGCCAGAGCATCAGTGGTGACAATGATGCAGTTACCATCAAGAGGAGGATTGGATTCAGTATTGGTTTTGTATACATTTGTATAGCTATTTCATTTTGTTATTTTCATTAAAGTAGTTCTAGTTTTCTTTTCCAGTCCACAAGTCAATCTTTCTCTTATTCCTTTTCTCTTCTTTTGGAGGGAAGGGAGAGGGGGGTAATAGAGAGTGTCTGTCACTTGGTTAGTGGCTGGCCCAGCCCTAACCCTTGGCATTAGGGTATGTGTATGACACTTTTTTCTAATTGCCAATTCTGAATGAAAGGGAAACAGAACTCAGAAAAGAACCCCAGAAAATATGTACCTATTGATCATTTGTGTTTCCCAGAAAAAAATTGCAATACTATGCTTATCTAATCATATATTGCAATAAGCTCTTAGGAGATTCTATAATTCTGTGATTCTGAGTTGGCAAAGACCCACAAGGATCACTGAGTCCAACTCTGCTCTCTGCACAGAACCACCCCCAAAGTTACACCATGTGCACTTGTTATATGATAGACTCTTTAAGGGCCTCTGAAATTTTGCCAAGTTTGTGATGACTGAAAATATGATACAGACACCTCAAGAACTTAATCAGTGTGATTAGTAGTAAATTTAGTTAGCAAATTACAAGTAAAATTTAGCATTTAATTGTCATGACTTTAGATTTGCTTGTGCCTTTCCCACCAAGTTTTGAATATCAAACTTTTCTTTTCCTTTCTCCTTCCCCAAACCTTCATACCCCCCAAAAATTGGGAAAGTGGGCTGGAACTAATTTAATGGCTGAGCAACCTCACAGTAGAGAAACAGCCGGAGCCTAATAGGGCTCTTTGTCTGCATTTCCACCCTGGCTGGTAATGTGCCAGTCAAAAGTCAAGGAAGAGAAACAGGTGGAAACTATTAGACCTGTCATAAAGTTTGAAAAATTGATTCTGGAGGCTAAGTGAATAGATTGAACTTGACAGTGTTGTCCTAAAGATTCTAAGGGAAAATTCTGTAGTTTAATTTGGGATCCCTTGATTGTTCATTAGCTCTCCAGATGGCAGGTCCTGGCCACATCCATACTAGATTATCACTGATGTACATTTATTTGTCCTAAGGTAAGAAACCAAGTGTGAATTCACCTGTAGGTGTTTAAAATTAAATGGTATTAGTCTAATTGTAAAATAAAGGTTTGTTTAAATGTCATCTAGTTTTAAATGATCAGTATTGCTTTTGTGATTGCATAAAAGCTTTACTGGAATGATTTGAGGCTGTTTTGAAAAGCATTTCAGTTTTTATTTCTTAACCCAAACTTTAAAATCCTTCCCAAAGATTAGAAGCTCCTTTGTTTTTTTTTCTCTAAAAGGAAATTGTAAGTTTCATTTCAGAAACCTTGTCTTCAAAGTTATTTATCCTCATTTCACCTGAACAGGTTGACTTTGCCAGGAACAGCTCCAGTTTCTGTCTCCTCTCCTCTCCTCAAGAGCATGCCTGGGTTCACATGATTTAAGTTGAAACCAATATTTTTGAGGATGCATCTGGTAGATTGATACAAGTGTTACACTGTAGACTGACAAGACTTGAGGTAGATAAAGCACACTGTATTTGGCTGCAATGGTTTCACAAGCATTTCATTAAAACATAAATTAATTAGGTATACATTTCAGCTTTATTCTTTACCAGCACCTTATATCAGGGTTTAATGTTTTCTTTGGCAGAAGATTTGATTGATACATGATTAAGCTACTATGTGATATATAAGTCATTTTGGATCCCTTTCCCCCAATATTTAAGGAGTACAAAGTGCCATTGTTAGGAAGAGTCTGACACAAAACTGGTGAATTCTAATGGAAATGAAAAGTGGGGTTAGTTGCTTTCATGATTGATGAATAGGATATTTGAATACACTGTGAGCTTAGCAGAAATAGTTTCTGTAAAGGTAAAAGCTTTGAAAAAGAAAATACATCATTGGTGCTGTTTTAGTGGGGGTTTGTGCTTTTTTAGATTCATATTGTTAAATTTTTTAGAAGATTATTACAGCTGTAATTTTGGAAAGTGGACATTAGGACTGGTTTGATTTTAAAACCTTTTAGTTGTCTTTACATATGAGTGCTGCTATTTCAGATATGAGGTAGTGAAAAGTAAGAGTAGTGTTTACTTGTAGGAGATTAGAAATGCAAGCAAATAAGTTTGAGATGGACAAAACTGTATTTTGTACTTAGTGATCCTTACAGTGTTCTAGTCTGTAAACACAGTGTCTTTGTGTTTCATTCTGTGCACCTCAGTCATCTCCCTTGTTCTCTGTTTAAACCATATTGTTTTAAAAAAACAAATGAAAATCCAGTAAGTTGTGGGGACTGGGTGGAAATGTCATTTGAAGATAGAAACTTGCCATTACCATAGTCTTTGCAGAATGTGCCATACAGTCACAGTGCTTGTTGTCATTCCATCATCAGGTATAGCTGTGGAAAGCCTCCCCTCTCAGATGCAACTGACTGCAAGCTATGTCACTGTCCTTGTGGTTCCCTTTCTTGAAGATGTGTGGGGTTGTAAGGTGGGGAGACTATCCTAGGACATGAATAGTCTGCTATATTTAAATGTTTTATCATCAATATGAACAGCTTGTAAAAATGAACCCCCTACACCCTCCTCACTCAAGAATGCATGTTGGAAAATACCATGGTGGACAGGAAGGATGCCTTTCTTTCAGGAAATAGGCATTACTGTTGGATGTTTATATGAAGATAAATGGATCAGTTGCATTTAAATGGTATGTGCATGTTATCCATAACCTTTTCTACAGGTACATGACCAAAAATACTTCATGAGTTTGGATAAGAACCTCTTTGTGCAGGGAGCTCTTACAGTAGTTCACATAGCTTTTAAAATCCTAAACCCCTTGGTTTTGTTTGTTTGTTAAACTGGAGTGTGGGCTAGGAATGCTTTGCTTGATGAATGTCTAGCCTCAAAACTCAAGTTAGATACTTGTAGCCATAGAGCTGCTCTTTAAGGCATTTTATGCTTTTAATCTACATCCCTCTTATTTAAATTTTATGCTTTTAATCTACATCCCTCTTATTTAACTTAGGTTTATATAGTACCACCTTCTTTCATTCTCTACATCATTTGGGCTACTGACTTATACATTTCTTTTTTTGTTGTTTACATAGTTGAAGGGCTTTTTATTCTCAAAAGAAGAAAGCTAGTGCATTACAATAGCAGCTTCTGTGCTTATTTTCCTCAAGGGTTTCTTTAATATTCAATATTTAGTGCCTGCCTTTTGTGATAAGGGTTAGCTCAAATAACAGTGTGTTTCTTCCCCTTAAGTCAACTTAATTGCAACAATATTTTGGGCTAATTAGTTTGAAATGCATAATATTTCATACCCATTCCCTTGCATCAATGCAGTGTTAGAGAAAGCTGTCCTTCAGCCTGATAACAAAAGATCATGCAGGAATTTTTGTAAAACAGCCAAGAGTCTGTTCCCTTCCTTGCCTGAAGAAAGGGAGGAATTCGGAAGTTTTGGGCACTGCTTTGGTTCTGTGCCATTCCCAGCCTCTTCTCTGCAATAGCATTTTTCATTCCATGCTTGCTGAAAGATTTCTGTATTAGGATTTGTCATCTCTTTGTGTCAATTTTCCCTGCCTTTCTTTCCACCTGTTGCCAACAGTTCTTGAGGGTGCTAAACAATTAGGTCCCTATTTTCCTGTCACGCACCTTGTGGGTCTGATTTTTCATGGAATTGAAGGCAAAATAGGTTCCTTTTTATTTTTTGTGATGTAAAATTAGGAGATTTTCTTCCTGTTAACAAAGTGGGGCCCCTGCTTGCATGGTTTCTGTCAGTGCAGGGGGAGGTTTGGCATTCCCAAAGGGGATTGAGTCATAAAAAAAGATACCCGTTTTGCAGAGCAATTAACCCACGTTGAACCCTTATAGTATATTGTATTACCCTGCTGCTGGAAGTTCCTGAACAATTCACATTGTCATATGAATACACATAGAGCCTTGGAGCACTCATCATTCATTAAATATGAGAGGAAGCCTTGTAAGACTGCACAGTTGAAATGAGAGCTAAAGAATGAGAGTGGAAGGGTTTCAGTAACATTTACTGCTTTGTTTTACACAGTGCTGTTTTCATGCACACATTTTAAACCAGATTTTTCACATTAAGATAAAAAACCTAGATGCTGAAGTTATAAATCATGGCATATTTTTGAAGAGGATTAACTTGAAATACTACATAATATGTAATAGAATACTGTATATCAGAATAATATTTAATACTGTTATAGAGATTTATAATATCAATTCCAGCATATCACAGAATATCCTGAGTTGGGAGGGACCCACAAGGATCATGGAGTCTAACTCCTGTCTATGCATAGGACAACCCCAAAGTCACCCCATGTGTCTAAGAGCATTGTCCAAATGCTTCTGGAGTTCCAGGAGAGTTGGTGCCATGAGTGCATCCCTGGGGAGCCTGTTCCAATGCTCCACCACTCTCTGGGGGAAGAATCTCTTCCTAACATCCAACCCAAACCTCCCCTGGCAACAGCTTCATGCCATTGCCCTGGGTCCTGTCTCTGGACATCAGATGGGAGATCAGCTCCTGCCCTCCCCTTCATCTCTAGTGAGGAAGCTCTAAACTGTGAATACATGTCTGTTACTGCTGTTTCTTTGCCAAGTCTGTGACTGTCAATTCTGCCTTTGAATTTTTACTCAGTAAAAAGAAACATTGCTTAAAATGAAACTACCCAGAAGCACTTGCAGAATAGCATTTATTTACATCTCATTGAGACAGACATCTTCATGCTTTTTCAATTGTTTTGTATCATATTGTTAATGGTAGCAGACTATCCTTGTGTTTGCCAAATAGTTTTCTGTGCACTGGGAAATCTGCCACCTGATTGCCACTGGTCCAAGCTTAGATCAGAATGTGGCCTCCAATGAAGTCAAGTGCTTCTAGTAACAAGTTAAAAACCCCAAAGATAGGCTTAAGTCAGTGCAGGACATGACCCATTTGACTTAAAAATGGAAAGGTAAGGCATAGAAAAACTAAATATGTTGATAATGTGGTCAGAAGAAACAACCTCTCTGCCTCCCTTATTAACCTCACATGGACAAGTCAGTGGGTCTCCATTTTCCCCCCATACACTTTTACTGTAATTATAATCATCAACCAAGTAAAAGAATAAATTGAAGAAGCTGCATTCAAATAAAACAGAATAGCAGTTGGGTATCTGAATGACTTGATAATGTGCTTGGTTACCAGCTGCCCACATTATGTGTGGCTGAGGAACCCCTGTTTTAGGAACTAGTAAAGAATCCACTTGGCTGGGCACTGCACATGTTTCTTACACTTGACCTTTGAGGGAGGTGTGCTGGAGATACTCAGCACATGCAAATTGCAAGCAGACTCCTCATTTTTTTCAGGAAATGAGAGTTTTGGAGAAGAAATAGAGCCCAGGATGTGTTACCTTGGCAACTCCTTTGGGTGGTACACTTGCTTTAAGTGATGCATAAAGCCTTCCTCAGCCTTTGGTTCCATCTACAGAGTAATTGTGGTCTGATTGTTTTAGGAAGCTGTTGGGAAGAATCAGTGTTGTCAGTCATGGAGACAGACATGCTGTGTGCTAGGTTTCTACATAAAGCTACAATAAAGATCTGAACACTGAGACACAACTAAGTGCAGTCTCACAGAGTCTGAATTATTCTCTGGAGATACACAGGAAGAAGAGTGCAATCAGATTGCTTAGAAACTTGAAGTTAGGTTATGGCTTTCCACTGCCATTTTGCATCTCTTTGTCCTCATTAGAAAAAAAGAAGAAAAATTGGATTTACAATGGTGTGAGAGCTAAGAAACTCACAGCAGAGCTGTTCAGACAGCACCTGTTCCAATGTGGAGAAGAATAAATACACTGATTTTTTATTTGTTCCTATGCTGCCAAGGAGAAGATAGTGATTTAATTTCAGAATAATTCCTGATTGTTTCCAGAGCCAAAAACTTTCAAAGCCTGTGTAATTTCTAATGTAAGCAGTAAACTAAGAAAATCCCACAGAATCTTTGCCTAAATCCCACTGGCCTAATTTAATTTCACTTATACTCCTAGTTAAAATATTTTAAGAATCTGTTTGTATTCAAAGGAAGGCTTGCATTTATCACACCTCATATCATTTAGCCTAAAATGTCATGGCCTATAGAATGGTGTGTAAAAAACCCAAACCCCTGAGGTTCCCCCACTGCAGTTTTGTGGTCCCCAGGATTGCCATAAAAGCTGGACCTCATGTTTCTTCCAAAAGAATTTACTGGCATTGTTCTTGCTGCTTAACTGTTAAATGTGGATGAACTTCCAAATGCTTTCTCTAAAGTTGACCTGCCACTGTTGGTACTGCTGGTAGTATCTTACAGGAGAAATCCAGAAGTGTTTTTAAAGGGTTCTTTGTGAACACAAAGCTTTTATGGCATAGTACAGCAAGGTGTCCTAAAGACATTCTTCATTGGATCTGTTTGACTGCACAGTCAGTCAGTCCATTCACAGAGGAGGATGAAGAGGCATACTGAAGAGAAAATTAGAGGAGAACCAAAAAGTAAGGAGATGGGGGCTGAGACACAGGAAAGAGGAAATAAAAATACAGCATTCAAGGCAAACAAATCTTATCTCTCTTTGTGAATATTTCTTTAGCAAATATGCTAAGCTTAAGGTAAAATAAGGATGTAAGAAAGATTGTAGTATTAATTGGGGGGAAATTCTCCATGGTGTCAGAGTGCTTAGCAAACCAATTCTATTCAAAAGTCCAATATTCCCTTCTTCAAATGGCAAACTGTCTACTAAAAGGTGATTTCCTTGATGTTTGGGTTTGGTTTCTTCTGAAGTCATGAAAGCTGCTAAGAACTCCACTTAAGCATGTGGGGATTCCATTCCTAATTTTCTTTTGTTTCAGACTTTAGGAGTGTGAGGAAAGGGGAGGAACTTTATGTTGTTGAAGCTAATAATTTTGCTTGTTTATTTTTAGTCATCCTTTTTCTACCATCATCATAATTTTTGAGTACCTAATCAGAATGCCGTAAGTTGCTTATTTTTCATGCTTACAACATATTACACTGTACTTTCTGGATCTTGTGTAATTCATTACATTGCATGTTCCATGACAGTAGGAAGGCTTCAGAATTAATTCCACCTGATTATAATGCTTTCCATCTTTTGCTACCTTTATTCAAATCCTTGGATAGGCAGTTAAAATCTCAAAATGGAATTTCATTCACCCTTTTCTAAGCTCAAAATCTCAAAATGGAATTTCATTCACCCATTTCTAAGTCCCTAGAACTTCCTGGTAGACATAGGTGGGCTGTGGACTAGAGGAAGGGAACAATGTATTTTTATGCTGCTGCCTCATCTTTCAAGTAAAATATTTCCCTCATCAGTTGCTTTGTTTAAATGTAAGACTTCATTTTCTCATATTTTAAACTTGCAAATTAGTTGCTCCAGAATCACCTTCCTTTTCAGGATGTGTATTTTGCAGTCTGACTGTTGCAGTGAAACTGAGATTTGTGAATACTGAAGGAATAACATGCAATAATGCTTTAGTAGCTAAAGATAATATTTCAGTCTTCACTGGAGTAAAGCAGGACTTGATGTCCCCAGAACATAGTTGTTTGATATACTGGTGTTAATGGCTATCAAGCAGGCTGACAAACCATTTTAGAACTGGTTATTGGGTGTAACTCTGAAAGTACTGATCTTGTAGCAAAATAACTTTTTCTTTCCTTGTTGAATATCATCTCAGCCCTAGGAGAAAGAAAACAGTTTTCTCTCTGTTTTCTTAGGATTTTTTTAAGCTTTGTCCTCCAGTAAACTCTCTTTGTGCTGCTGGCTCCTGAAACAGAATTTTTGTCAAGATAATACATTTATGAAGTAATACAGAATAACTTTTAATCTGATCTCAGTAAGCCATCTGCCAGACTTCCCTGAAAGAAGAGAATAGTTTAAAATATTATCCACAGATGCAGAAAGTAAAGAAAATTATTCTACAGCATCTAAGTTTCAAGACTGGATGTTAGATAAAGAGTTCTCATTCAAGTCTTGATTTATGAGCAAAAGATAACATGTATACTTTCATGGAGTATGGTACCAGATGTGAGATGTAAAAGAAATTGCTGTTGGCCACCTCCTTTAATGCACCTTTCAAATCTTGTGTGGTACTTGATGTTATGGAGAATTCAAGTGGTAGAGAATCATGTGAATTTAGTAGCCCATGTCAGGTTAGTAGGGATTGATACTTGGGGAATGGTTAGCATTTTCCATCAGAATTTATCTGCCCCTTTGAAACAAAGTGAAATAATCCCTTTTTATGAAGGGGTTTGAAAAGCAGCTGTGAGTGGCACCACAGAAATTTGAATAGGGAGGTGTTGGGAAGTCAGTAGAGCAGTGTTGCTTCAGCTTCTTTGCCTGTTGCTTTGTTTCCATCTTGGCATCAACATTCTGCTACCATGCAGTTGGCATGAAGTGCACATTTCTTCTTCTGGGGCATGTTTTCTCCATCACAATACTGGCAATGTGCTGACAGAAGAGAGATGGAAGAAGACCTTGTGCACCACAGTACCAGCATGCTATAAAGCCTCAAGTAGGAAAGAATCCTTACCCCAAGAGGCTTCTTGCTTTTAAGAAGTAATGACAATTAAAAACTCTTGGTGCAGCTAGTTGAAATACCTGCTGTGTGGAAACATTCAGCCTAGAAAACTAGATTCAGGCACAGAATATCACTTTTGCAGTAGATTGAACTGCAAATGCTAATCTTGTCCCTAGGAACTGAAGTTTGTTTGATTAACTCATATTTCCACAGAGCCATGTGCTGTAGCCACAGAGCTGGAAATTGATTGCAGAATATATTGTCCTAGGTATTTCACTGCATGCCATATTCCTGAGGGGTTTTGTAACCCTTCTGATGGAGCAAAAGGAGGAATTATTTTGCTTCACAGCTAAATATGGCTTTCACAGCACAGTAAAATGGTCTTAATTTGATCTAGTAATTTGTCTAAGCAATTAAAACTTACAAGACATATTTAAGTCTTCTAGGCAAATTTATTCTATTTTTCAGTCTGTTATAGACAGGGATAGCAAGTTCATGGTTATCTTTTGGGATCAATAGAAAGATTTCTGCTTATGTTTTAGAAGTACTATTCCTAGTAATTTCCTTTCACATTGCTAGAATTTTGCTGTTTTCTGTCATTTTTACTGCCATATAGTTTAGGTTTTGGTTTGATTTTGTGTTTGAGATGGGTAAGATATAACTTACTGTTACTACAATTGATTAGGACTAATTATTAAAATTAGAAATTGCTGAACTCATTTACTTTTTTAAAAAGTGATTTCCTGTTAAAATAATTCTGGTAGTTGCTGATAAGTTAAAAAAACAAAATTAGGGGAACTCAATCTTCCTTCACTTAGCAACTTGGATTTTGATCTGATATGCACTGGGAAAAAAACCCCTTGTTCTGGTAAAGTATTGAATTTAGCTTTTCCTGTACTTGATTATCTTAAAACTTGTCCTTGATCTGCTTTAATTCCTACAGTTCTGAGCACAGTTTTGAGTGAGTTGTAATAATTAGATGGTTTTAATGAGTAATATTCTAAATCTCACCTTCACTTCTGTGTCTAATGTACTGCTTGGAGGTTTCAGCATTCAGTGGTCATCAGAACAGATAATATTCAGTCATTAACAGATTCTATTTCACTAGTAACTGGGGAAGAAGTGGACAGAAGCTGTAGGCCTTTACTTGTGAAGAAGAAATGAATGTTCTGCAGTTGGCTGAAGCTGTAATACAGGGGTGTTCATGACAAAAGAATTATATAGGTTTAGAGGGAAAATGGTAATTTGCTATGAGGCATGAGCTTCATAAACTGGTGTACCAACAGGAGAGGTTAAGAAGGGTGAAAATGTTCTGTTTTGATGTTTTGCCAAGTTAAGCAGTGAAATATTGTCAACGTGAAGCAAGTGAAGTGGAATGCTTGCTACTTGGGGTTGAAACCAAAGATCTTGGTGCCTGATTATTTCTAAGTGGTGGAGTGGAACAGGAGATAAGTAGATAAGTACCCTTGTTTCCCTGTTTTCTCTCCCACTGAGGAAAAAAAATTGCTGAGCAAAAATCTGAAGTGCTGAGGTGTTTATTTTAACACTGGGAAACACTTACTACTTCAAATATTTGCCTGCTTGTATATTGTATCTATTATACCAGATGTGCCACATACACATTGGACATGGCTCATAAAGTGTGGTAACCCTAGATATTTCAAGATTCTGGATGTAAATTTTCCTTTTATTTAACTGTTCTCTAACTCATGTCAAGGAGGCTTGTTGGTGATGGAGGGTTGGAGCTTTTTACTTAAAAATCCTCAGCAGAAGTCACTTTGTGCTTTAACCACACACTGTATTCAATTCAGTTCATCTTTAGATGGTGTTAAAACAAGAACTGTAAAACTGGAGGTTGCATTTACTGGATCCAGAACCAGGTTCTCTTGACTACTTGCCTTGGTCTGCAGTTGCATTTATCTAGTGCTTTGCAAAACCTTAGAAATAAACAAGTTGTTTGTTTGGGGGTTTTTTGATGTGGGTTTTTTTTTTTTACAGTGATAGTAACTATACAAGGAAAGCCTAACCTAAATTCAGATTACAAAGTACTGGATCAGAGATGTATAAATATAAAATATAACACCAGGAGTCAAAGGATGCTGTGATTTCTTTTTCACTTTTCCTTGTACTATGAGATAATTCAGATGATCATTTTATGTGTGTGTATATCTTGTAGTCTTCATCTGATGGATGCTAGCATAGGAGACTTCACATATTCATTTGACTGAAGAGACAGTTGGGTTTTTTTTAACAGCAGTGTCTAGGCACCCTAGTCTGGACTCCAAAGAAGATATGCCCAGCAGCTTTGCAGGCTAGCCTGCTGGGACTGCTGGCTTATTCTACCTAGCTGTGGAGCCAGCTGTCAGTCACATCCAGCACAATGATAGGTGACCCAAACTTCATTAAACCAGGATACTTTTTTCCCCCCTGTATTTAACAGAATCATTAAATTCCAAAAAATCCTGTTGTGAATGTCTTTACAAGCTTCAACCACAGAACTATTCAAAAAGCTAAATTGTGAGGGTTGTGTATTATGTCCTGTCCTTTCATGTAAAGAGAAATCAAAACCTTGGTTTGTTTTCCATCTGTCATGTTCTTCAGTATTTCTAAAGGTCCTTTCTTTATTGTGTCATGTTAATACCCAGGGAATGAGCTGTAAGGCAGAAGTATTTGCCAGGCTGTACTTTCAGGTTTATGTGTTCTAGTAAATCTGAGGTGCTTCATTCTGCTTTTCAGGTTGCAAAAATGTGTTAACCATCTCTCCATCTAATGCAGTGGCTCATGCCCACCTCATTACAAGAAGGGGAGGAATATGATCCCTAGATGTGGTTTCTCCTAAGTAGGTGATTATTGGTGTGTGTGACATTTGTGCATAGATTTCTGCCCTGGACCATATTCCATCATGTATTAGCTCTTCCTAGCATTAGTTACATTTACATATAGGGTTTTTTCTGTGTGAAGACATTCTGGAGGGTGGTTTTGAAACACTGATATTCATGTTACTAGAGTATGTGTAGTGTCTGCATTATTTGCCAGTAATCTGAGTTGGATTTGGTTTCAGAAAATGTCAGATAGTTTTATGTTCTCTCTGATTTTACCTATGCCTGTTTTAAATGTTTATAACTTGCCACCATATTCCCTGTAATGTGCTCAAATAGCAGTGATGCATAGAATTAGGAATCTAGTCAGCAGCTACTGTACTGCTGGCAAGTGTAGCTTCCAACTCCACTTGGATACATCTCTACACATAGGAAACTGCTGTATAAAATAGATTTCTCTGGAGGCCCAAGTTTCAGAGACTATAGTTTGTAATCTGGTGAGGGGTGCCATTCCTTGTGTTTGTATTACAGCTTCTGCCAAGTACTTATGACAGAATTATGGAAGTATGAAGTGCTTGAACAGAGACCTTGAGAAAGAACTCCTTGGAGGAAACAATATTTCCTTACTGTGGTTAGGTGACTGGATGACTATAGACCACTATTCATTTGCAGTGCTTTGAGTAAGTGCTGGTTCATGTGGGTGGTTTATTGGTTTGTTTTGCTAGGGATGCAATATTTCCTTTGCAGGCACTGCTACTCCTGAGAGATAATTTAAAGCTTGATGTGTGACAGCTCTTGTTCATTTACTGTGACATGAGCACTGAGTGTTGGTTTGGGGAGTGAATGTCACAGGTGAGGGCCACCATTTGGAAGGGCTGCCCAGTGAACAATTGCAGATTGGCAGAGAAACCACCTGGCTAGTTCTCTGGGAAAATGCAGCTAACTGAACAGAAAAGTCTTTTAGCTGTCAGATACAACCAGCCTGCCTTTCTTGTGGCTGCATACATGGAACTGACATTGATGAAGTTAAGTATGAGCAGAGGTAATTCTGAGAAATTCAGCTGCCCTAAAATAGTAGAGCAGCTATTTCAAGAGGCATAATGAACAGCTAGCTGCACTCTCAGTTCAGGCTGCTGTAAATACATAAAACTCTGTTTTCAGGATCCTGAATTGTGTCTCTCAGGAGAAGGTTGTCATCTGTTTGGGAGATGCTGTATCCACTTGCTGATTTTTTTTTTTCCCAATAGAGATTTATTTGGCTGTGATTTCAGTTCAGCTTCTGAAAGTGTCTGTATTCCTGGCTGAAAGTCCAGCTGATAAGCTACAGAGATTTTCACCTGCTTGACTTTAGTCAGCCTCACTAAGAGGAACATTTTCAGCTGATGAGAGCTCAGTTATCTTGTTCTCAGATGAGTTTATTTGAGGAACTTGAACAGACATCAAATTGAAGTGAGTGAAGGATTCTGTGCTCTACAGAGCACAGGAAAATGAGGGGCTGTATGTGTTGTGTATGTAGGGGGAAGCCTGATTTTGTTTCTTTTTTGTCCAGCATTCATGTGATTGTATGTATGTGATTGTATGTATGTGATTGTTCAAGCACCATCATTATAGATGCTCTTTGCATCTCATGTTTGTGAGTTGCTGCAAAGGATTGTATATGACAACAGAAATTTGCTTTACTTACATTAGTTCCAAATAACTTAGAATTGTGGAGTTTTATTCAAGAAGCTGCCACTCTTGCAACCATGTAATAAACAGAGGACCAGAACTGTCAAGGTTTCTTTTACTTGGGTTAGAGCCATGCTGTTTTAAAAGTAACAGTGTTATGATAGCAGCCAGTAGCATTTTCTTGGAATGCTATTATTCATGAAGGTGCATGGAACTTGGTAGCTGTGTGGGTGACAGTAGCAGATAACTCAGCAATTTTCAAAGTCAGTCACTTTATTTGAAATACTTGAAACCAAATCTGTATTATTCCTTTCTGGTGTACCCTATAGTTTAAAAATCTGTTGGTCTAGTTCATATTAAATGTGTGCTGATGCCAGTGATGCCCTGCTGCCATTAAAGAAGAGTGGAAAAGAAAAGAACTAGAGATTTTGAACACATCTATAACAAGGAGAGAAGGGTGAATAGAAAGATTCTTGCTAACTTTCCTAGTCAGAATGGCAACATGAAGGAATGCTTTATCTGGCATAAGGTAGCTGTAGAGTGAAATCAGTCTGGAGATGAGCTTGTACAGATTCTCTGAGCTAGTTTCAAACTAGCATGTACTACTACCTGTACTATTGTACCTAATTGAGACTGGATTCCTAACCTGACTAAGCTTGAGCCTTGGATTTTGTTGCCCTTCTTACTATTTACAGATGCTTAAGCTCACTAGTGAAAGCAAGTTTGGGAATCTCTTCTGAATCTCAGTTGCTGTGCACATAAAGTCTGGAGTACTGACTGCATCAGCTGCAAGGATGGGACTTGATTCTAGGAAATTTGGGTGCCACAGAAGACATCTAAAAGCTCTACCTCACAACAATACTTATCTGACAGCCTGGGCAGCTGAGCCAAGGAGATTTTTCCTGATTATAAACAGATGCCTTCCTTCATGTCTTGTCTTTAGGCATAGTTCTCCTAAAGTGGGACCTAGCAGCACATTAATTTGAACATGAAATGTTCCAATTGGCATTTTACTGACTGAGGGGTGAGCCTCAGTACTTCTGCAAAGATTTCAGTTTGGAGATTGAGAGAAGAGAATCCCCCAGGTTTCAGTAGGTTTGGGTTCTGGTTTAGCTTTGTAAATCACACCTAAGGAATGTAGTTTCAAATCTGCAAAAGGTAACAGTGGAAAAGCAAAATCCAAACTATGGAAGATTTGAACTTTAAGAAGTAGTTGTGTGTATGCAGTGCTGTCCTTGTTAAAGCAAGGTTACCTAAATATTTGAGTTTTGAAGATCTGTTGCAATTCTTTTAAAACTTAATATTTTATTATCCAAATTTGTGTATAATATCTTATTTCAGGAGTAAAATTAAGCATCTAAATGGCAGAAATGTGGATTTGTCACATAAGTAGTCAAGGTTCTCTCTTTTTTTCTTCCTTGGTAAATCCAACCTTGCCAGGAGAGGAGGCCAGATTATTTTTGGGCTATAGAAATTGTTCCAAAACAAACCCTCTCTGTAGTTACATTATCCTTCAATGTAAGGAACATGTTTGGCTTACATATTGCTGACATCTGCCAAATGTTTTTTTTACCAAGTGTTTAGTGTAATTTGCAGTGAGCTGGTGAATACTTAATGGTCTTTGTAGAACTTCATCTTTTATGTCCTCCTCAGCTAAAGCAAATCCTTTCATCATCAGTGTTACCTTTGTGCTGTTTTTTTTGCTAGTTAAATCCTTGCATTTCCCACACCCAGTTTCTCTGGGATTTCTGGGATTTGATTTGGAAGTATATACCTTCCTTTTCATTAAATGGGCCTGAATAGTACCCAATGAGTGTAAGTGGTATAATGAAAAGACACAATTTTTCATTTAAATCCTGGTAAAACTGTAAGGACTTAACCTTTTTAAGTTGCATAGGTGAAGTTGGATCAGTATTGAAAAGGGAAATTTAAAAAGCTGCTGGAAGTGGTAATGATAGCTTTTTTTCTCTTCCAAGTCTTTATGTGTAGGTGCCTCTGGTTCTGTTTTTATTAGGAAATGTTATTTCTTTCCCTCTTTTCTCTGCCCTTCCTCACTTCCTCAGGCAAGAAAAATATCCCAAGCAGTTCAGTAAGAGCAGGTTAGGCCACAAAAATTAGCTTTGTGCTGCAAATCCAAACAATTTTTGAAATGGTTTGAATTCTGAGGGGAAGGTTGGAGATGGAGTAATTTGTGTCACTGAACTTTTCCCTTTCTCTTATGAAATGTACCTGGAGTCTCTGGAGTTGCCACAGTGGGATTGTGGATTTTAAAACACAAAGAGTAAAGGTAATTCTATTATCTGCTCAGTCTCAAGTATATCATTAATGACATTCTGCTCAGCTGAGTTTAACTTGAAGATTAAAAACACAGGAATCAAGAAGGAAAAAAAGCTCAGTTTACCAATTATTAGTGGAAATCTGTAGACTCCTCAGTCCTACAGAATTAAGCTACCAGCTTCCTTTACAAGAAATAAAGAAACCCACAGTCCATTTAGACTCTTCTAAATCCTTGATGAAGAAAAAATGGCTTGGAAAAAAATTTCCTAAGACATTGAAAATATCCTTTCTAGTGAGTCACAGAGAAGATGGATAGGGTGATAAGTTTTGAAAGCAGCCACTATTGGGCCAAGCTGAGTAAAGACAAGTCTTTATTGATGGGAATGTTTTCTGCAATCTCTGATGTTTGCTTTCAGATTTAGCTGTTGTTTGGACAAGAAGGACTGGTATTACTTTTTCAGATCTATATGAGCACAGCTTCAAGGTTGCAGATATAAAGAACTTCTACAAATTTTACACTTTTATCTCTATTGTACTTATTTTTAACAATTTCAACTGTGTACCACTCCTGATTGTAGAGTCTGGTGTTTAGTGTTTATTTCCTAAGCTAGGTTTGCTGTAAATCATTCAGCAAAGTACTTAAAAGTGGAATCTGCTTCACATTTGCTGCAAGCCACAAAATTCAGAAGCTTTCAAAGGCAGTTTTACTGGAGAATCATTAATTTTCCTGTACTGCATTAGAACAAGTACTAATAGAATTTTCTTTTGAAATGGCTTATAAAATTTTAAACAAAAGAATAGATTTCAGCACTTGCCATCAGATTTATTACCTTCTGTCAGGATGCAGGCTGTGATTTTAACAGTGACTGAGCTCTACATCACTGTCTTTTTGCTCCTCCTTTACATAAATGTCTTCTCTGTTAATATCTCTAAGATTTGTTGATTACAAAGAGCTTTTCCCATGTTTAGCCAAGGTCCAAGTGGAAAACAAGTTCTTGGGAATGTAACTGAATTTGTCCAAGAAACCTTTCAGCTGTGGGTTGCTACTCACAGTTGGCCCCCACGGATCTGTTTTAGTGCAAAGTCACCTGGTTAGTTCAAGCTGTAACTCAAGATGTTCACTGGATGTCTTCTCAAAGAACAAATCTTGGAAACCCTTGTGCAAGTTAGTGCTCCTAAATTTGGGAGTCCTAATTAACAGCTGCAATGCAAACATCATAGCTCCTTACTCCTGTTGCTAGGACTGCCATCGGGATTATGTCCTGAACGGTCCATGAGCAAACAGTATGAACTGGGTTCTTCCAGTTTGAGGAAGACCTGATGAAGAGTATTTCCAATCAATAACATATTTTAGACCTACTGACCATCTGTGATCTTGTTCTGACACTTAAAGGAGCTCCTGCCTCCAGTTGCTAAGAATAATTTGCATATTGTAACCACGCCGTGTGATCAAAACTCATTTATCTTTGGTCCAACAAATGAAAAGTTCCTAACAAGATTCATAATTGGTGTTTAAAAGTAAAATCAATCATTTCTGTCTAATTGCCCAATTTATAACCTTTCCTTTACCTTGGGCTTCACCTCATAGAACCATGGCAGTGTGCTGTAGGTAGAGAGGAAAAAGAGGAAGGAAAATGGGTTATTTGGTGAAGCGTAGGGCATGCAATTGTTGTTTGTTGTTGTATGAAATCACAATCAAAATTGACACAAGTTGCTATTAAACTCTATTTCCTGTGTTAAAAAAAGTCAGTATTAGCTGAAAAGAAACCTGCAGCAGTAGATTTGCACATAGACCTTAATGAGCCCAATTGACCTTCTGTGCTGTATTTACAATTGCCTTAAAATTGTAAGCAGATGTTTGAAAACCTTTTGTTAATAGGTCCCTAACATCTGTTTCACCACTGATATTGCCCACCAAAGCAGTTGTAATTAGTGGAGCACCTAGTGCATGCATCTTTTTCTTATTGGTGCAGATGATCATATTTCTCCCTTGGGTGTTCAAGTAAAATCTTTTTGGCACTTTTGTTTGAATAAATTCTACAACGTTGCTTTTGTAAAGAGCAAAGTTTTGCCACCAAATGCAGAGTAATGTAATAGTTTTTCCCCTGTGAAGTCTTAAAAAATGCAGGACAGTACCAATACATCCAGTAACACTAGGCAAAATGCAATGGATGGTGAAAAAAACCCAGAATATGAAATAGTGTGTGCAGCTGAAGCTTTTGATAGCACTTGTCTTTTTGTGCTGCTCATATGCATGATAGAATGTGTGTTTCAAGTGGAAAAAAAGGAAAAATGAAAGTTAAACTCTGCTGAAAAAAAGCCAGTGTCATTTGACCATTAAAGTTCTTTTATAAGACATAGTTTCCACTTATGTGAGAACACAAAAACCTGTCTCCTTGTTCAGTTTATACAGCACTCCCTTCAAAGAAATTGTTATGACAGTCTGCAAGGGTAAAGGTTCAGCTTTAACCTTGTGTTGGTTGCCAGCCTTCATAGCTCTCATGGCTTCATTTTTTTTAAATAAACTACAATTTGAAAGTTATTCTTCAGCTCCTACTTTATAAAATGTAATATGGAAAATGCAACTGGGGGAAAGCTGTGCAAAGCTGCCAGTAAAGTTTCCACTCCAGTTGTTTCCATGTGGACTTTGTTGGAGATAAGTCATTGACAGAGGAATAGCCCCTTTTCCAAAGAGACTTCTGCTAGCTCCCAGAGCAGCTCCTAGCCTTTAGAAAGTACAGGAGCTTTCTACAACATCCCCCAGGTCTTTTCAAGCTTGTGAAACCCAGACTGCATGAGGCAGCAGTTGGAGTTTGTCTGAATAGAATGGATGTTAGTGACATCGTTTGGACAATCCCAGAGGCACACAGGCTTTGGAAACTCTCCCTTCCTGAGAGTAAGAGAGGAAAGGGACTTCTTACAGTGTCACATCCCCTGCTGGTGGTTGAATTGAGGGTTAGAACTTGAGGTGCAGGACTACAGTGTTACAGAGACCTATCCAAGTGTCTTTTACTATCTTACCTGTATGTTAAATTAATGCTTAGATCAACATTATCAAAGTTACTGAGGCACTAATCTTCTTTGTATGGAAGCTATATTACTAAGAAGTATTATTTTTGACTAGGATTTTCTGTGTCATAAGGAGCAGCAAGATTAGTAGAGAGAGACTTTTTAGACAGAGTTAGAAAAAGATTTGGAGCTCACAGTCCAACAATACATGGTGACTTCTGCCAGACACAGAAAGAGTCTGGGGTCTGTTGTCTTTTCCATCCAAGGAAATTTCTAGGGCTGCCATTAATGATAGTCCTTTACTTTTCAGCTTGTACAAGAGTACAAGAATGTGGTATTTATTTTCTGCTAGCAATGCCATTCTCAAGAATAGTTTGGGTTTGGGTTTTTTTTCCCCAAAAGCTGATTTTCCACAAGGAAATGTTCTAAGTCCAGTTTCTGTAATGACACTCTGCAGATGCACTAGGGTTTTTTTCAAAGAACTTGAATAATCTCTCAAGTCCCATTTTCCTTTCACAGGCAAAATGTAAACCAGCTTATTTCCTATTCTTTATGTGGGTCTGAAATCATGTGGATAGTCATGAAACAGGTTTTCTCTCAAGATGCCAAAAAGAAACATATTTGACTTATCACAAGAGAGACATTTTTTCATTGTTTATATAGAGAAATGTAAAAAGAGGGAACATCCTTATGAAAACCAGCTGATACACAGAGGCACTTTTGGAAACCACTTCTTTTTGTATCTACTGAAGATCCTTTCATGGATGCTTAAAGTTATGAAATAGAGGAGCTGCACCTTTACTATTGTAAGTAATTTCCAATGTCTCTCTGATTAAAGTACCTTTTCAAAGTAACCAGTGGAGTTTGCCCTTGATAGGTAAATGATCTGGGCAGCTGCAGCCTCACTTTTTATGTACTTGGTTTTGTCAGCCTTCTTAGTTTTGAAGTAGACTAATCAAAATCTAGTCAAAATTGTCATGTAAAACCACTGTTATACCTGCAGTAAGACTAGAAAGATTTCTAGTGTGAAAGCCCCAAAGATTTTTTGCCAAGTTTTAGTTCAGTTTGGTGTTTACATACTGCTCATTACCTTTTAGATGTAGCCTTTAAGGGATGAGGATGTATGGATATGGCCAGGGGGTGCAGGAGGCTAAATCAATACTCAGTAAATTCAAACTTACTCAAAGAAATTATTGGGAAACTGTTTTGCAGTTGATATTTCACATTCATTTCAGAATCCTTGGCACCTGTGACTTTGTAATAGAACTCATTCTAGATGTCAGTCTTCTGGAAAGTTCATCAGATTTCAAAACAATGAACAACACACAGAAATAGTCTTTAGGTTTCCACCAAGATCTTTCAAATGTTTCCTTGTTTAGTTTGCACAAACTCTCTACTATTACCAAAAGAATTGGTTCCTGGAGTAAGTGCCTCTTTGTTTGTTTGGTTTGGTTTTGTTTAGACTGAAGGTAACAGCTTCTGTGAATGTTAAACTCATTGGACAGACACTGTCAATAAGGATATGTACCAGGTTGTGATTCAAAACTTGCTCATTTTTTCTTGATATGAACAAATACATAGAATCCTGTAGTTACTTAGCTCAGTTATTTATCCATTAACCTGAAGGAGAATCAGATTTTTTAGGTTTAAGCTGTATTGTTTAGGTTACAGATAGGTCATCTGAAATGATGTATGCTCTTGGAGAGCTCATTGTGGAGCCTGGAGAAACAGTGAGAACATCTTCTGTGAACATCATGTAGATCACTAAAGATAGAATCAGGGCCATTATATGTTTTTTTGCTTCACTTCTAGTTTCTGTGGATGCTGCAGATGCATGTCCCAGGTTTCTTATTTTAAGGAAAAACCACTGGATGCAAGTTGGAGAGTTCTGAAATTGTTTGGTGTGCGAAAAGGTTGAAATCTTCAAAAACAGAGGTTTTTCCCAGAAAAATAACAGCAACAGAAACCTGCCAAAATGGAAATAATGTAGGACAGTTTGATAGGTTATATTTTGTGTTTTAGACAAGAGTGTGTACAGGTTTCCCCTACTGTAGCAGTGCTATTTAGGAGATACATTTCCAAATATCAAGTCTCAATACTTAGCTCCCTGGGAGAGTGGGTAAAGGGATGGATGCTGGATGGTAGCTGGGCATTGCAAGCATTTTGGCCTTAGACATTTATTCATCACAGCCATCTCTTACAGTTCTGCAGTTGATTCAGTTGTTTTGCCTGTCTGATGGCAGTGTTCAGCCTACAATTAACACATGCTAAATCCATTCCAACTGTAGCTTTTGAGTAATGCTTGTGTTGTGCTACCTGCTCTGCACTTTCTGGCTGGAGCTACTTCAGTGATGTACATAACAATGAAACCGTTTTGGTTTGGGATGATGCTGGTTTTCCCTTTCTCCCTTTATGTCTTATTGCCTTTTTTTCTTCTCTCATTTCAGCACTAAGATAGGACATGTGTGGTGTTGCTGCAGTTCCTGAGAAGGCCTGGTAGTCATGGGGCTATTCTTTCCTTGTGTTTCTAAAGGGCAAAAAGTTTTCTCACATAGCCAGTCTTCAGCTAACTTCTACAATTCATGAATTCACTTAGGAATTTTGGCAATAAGGAACAGCCAAAAAACCCCCAAAAAATCCTAACCCAAAATAAGGTTAGGACAGCTTTAAAGCTATTCCTATTCTTAATTGTCTGATAGACAAAATATTGAGCATTGAACTGCCAGTGTTGTTCTGAGGTATTGAAATTTTAATAATATAGCAAGGTTCTTGTAAAATCAGAAATGTTTCTAACACTCTAGTACATCCTAGTAAAGGCATAAATGCATTTACATCTTCACATGGGCTGTTTAAGGAGAAACAGATAAGCTACTTGGAGAAAACTTGGAGAACCTTTCTTCTTCACCATCATTATTTTTTGTTATGAAGCTTTTTTAGATGAAGATGGGCTCAAGCCCCATTGCCATCAACTTCCCTTTATAGATTTATGGATACATCCAATCAAGTGGCACAAACTAATAACCTGAACTTTCTTTTCCTTCACAGTCAAACATACAGGGTGAGATATTGGGAGATGAAGTAGATCAGTGAGCAGTATAGATGTATTATGGCTAAAGAAACCTAGCTTTTGTTGTTTTAGGAGATAACCTCACTTTTTTTTTCTTAAGATATATGCTGCTTTTCTAAAAAGAAATGTTGTAAAGGGACTAACCAGCAATTTTTAGAGGGTCTGACTGAATGTCTAGAATTTCATGTAGGCTGTATGAAAAACAGTAGCATTCATTATATAGTTTGACAAAATGTTCATGATTGCAGTTGACTTGCAAATTTCTCTGAAATTACACTTCTGTGAGAAAACAGCTCTTTCAATGTGTAAAAATTGCCTTTCACTTCTTCAGTTTTGACCTCTGTTGATCTTACTAATTCTTAGTTATTCTCATATGTTTTAGTTTTGCTGGGAGGGCAAAGAGGACTTTAAAATATCTTCTTTTCTGTCAAAGATTTGGGGAGATTGTTTCAGAGTTAGGGCAGCATTCATCAGCTAAGTTAAGATTTGGTTCCAGTTTCTGTTACAAATCTTTGAGAAAACTCCAAAATTCAGTTACTTGAATTCCATTTAAAATGGAATGTGCCAGCCATGAGGCTTTTCTGCACATCCTTAAAAGTCAAGCCAAAATTTGGTTAAACAGCTGCAGTATTGCAGGTAAGAAAATTCAGTAAGCACAGTGCTGTCCTCATGCTTAGCTGTTGTACTGACATAGCAGCTCTGAAAATCAGAGTGTGAATATTCTATTCATTAAGGGACTAAAGCAACATACAGTTGTTTGTACATTTTTAATGATACCTCAACTTTTTATCATTTAATGGAGCTGACAGGTTGTTTGGGGAGATACTGTGAACTACTGCATAGAGCTAAAAACTCTGAACCTGGGAAAAGAATTTGCTATGAAATCTGCTTTGCCTCTACTTGCTTATTTCAATCCACACCAAGTTAGGAGGAAGTGTTGATCTGCTTGAGGGTAGGAAGGATCTGCAGAGGGACCTGGATAGGCTGGAGCAGTGTGCTGAGGCCAGTTGGATGATGTTCAATAAAGCCAAGTGCCAAGTCTTACACTTTGGTCACAACAAGTCCATGGAGTGCTACAGGCTTGGGGCAGAGTGGCTGGAAAGCTGCCTGGCAGAGAAGGACCTGGGGTTGCTGATCATGCTGAACATGAGCCAGCAGTGTGCCCAGGAGGCCAAGAAGGCCAACAGCATCCTGGATTGGATCAGAAATGGTGTGGCCAGTAGGATCAGAGATGTGTTTGTCCCCCTGTACCCAGCACTGGTGAGGTCACACCTTGAATACTGGGTTCAGTTTTGGGCTTCTCACTGCAAGACAGACATTGAGGCATTGGAGTGTGTCCAGAGAAGGGCAACAAAGTTGGTGAAGGGTCTGGAGAATAAGGCTTGTGAAGAGCAGCTGAGGGAACTGAGGTTGTTTAGTCTGAGGAAGAAGAGGCTCAGGGGAGACCTTATCTCTCTCTACAACTACCTGAAAGGAGGTTGGAGAGAAATGGGAGTTGGTCTTTTCTCCTGGGTTAGCAGTGTTAGGACAAGAGGAAACGGCCTCAAGTTGCACCAGAGAAGGTTTAGATTGGAGATCAGGAAACATTTCTTCCTAGCAAGAGTGGTTAGGCTTTGGCCCAGGCTGCCCAGGGCAGTGGTGGAGTCACCATCCCTGGAGGGCTTCCAAAAGCATCTAGCTGTGGTCCTTAGGACCATGGTTTAGTGGCATGGTGGTGCTAAGCTGATGGTTGGGCTTGATGCTCTTAGAGTTCTCTTCCAACCTTCAGGATTCTCTGATTTTGTACTACTCCTGATGTGGTTATACTTACAGCACTTTTATCCACATTCCAGTGTTCTCAGAGTGTGAACTGGATTCTTCTCAGGTTAAATGTACCCAGAAGCTTTGCTCCAGATGTGCACTTGGTATGTTTCAACCAGTCACTGGCAGTCAGTTACTGCAAAATCCAGCCCTCAACCCTTTTATAGTGCAGACCTTGCATCCTCATCACCAGCTGTTCCTCTTTGCAGATCTGCTCATACTGGGTTGCACTGCTTGCTGTGTACACAGAGCCAGCATTGCCTGCAATGATAGAGAAACCACATAGTTTGGAGAGGAGTGCAGTGTCAGTTCCATTATTTAGGGCTTTGTAGCAATGACTGCTTAGAAAAATCTAGTCATGTTTTCTCTTAGCTGGGATGAGGAGAACAAAAGAATTGGAACAAATGCTGCATTTCTGTGTGGAGTAAATGGGGTTGCCAAAAATTTCCTTAACATTTCCTTTCTATCAGTGCCCATCATTTCTTTGTCTTCTCTAAAGCTATGATTTCAGAAGTTTTGAAGTGCAATCATTTCAACTTGTGCCATCACAAAACTTAGAATTGCAGATCTAAAGGGAAGTTTGTATGCCTTTTAACTTCTCAGGAAAATATTGTTACCTACAATAAGAAAAACAGCCACTTTGCTCTTAATCAAATCTCCTTACTTGCTTTTTTTCTTATTCAAATTAAACACCATCTCTCACTACCTGTCGTTTTCATGCTTCAATTACTGTCAATTACCAGTGCTTACCTCCTCAGTTTAAAGTCTCACATTCAATAACAAGGTTTGATCTAAACAGTTTTGTACTGTTTAAGTCTGTCAGTCAGAGGTATGATTTATTTTTTTAACCAGTGTAGTTGTAGTGATAGGATTCCTAGAATAAATATAGTTATATAGGTCTGAGGATATGTTTCCACCAATTTGTCTTATTTCCCTTTCCTGTCTAGCAGTACTGGTGTAAAGTGGTGCAGCCTTGTATGTGAGCAAGCTCTTAGGGGGGAAAAAAAACAACCCAAAACCCCAGAAGAGGTTATTGCCCTGCTATATATTTCTTATTTCACTGCCCATGAGCCAGTCCCATTTCTGCAGTAGTGAAAGAGCATTTCTTGATTTGTGTGTTGTCCTCACTGTGTCAGTGAAGCTTCTGCATCTCTGTGGGAATTGATTCTTGCATGAGAAAATCTTGTTTTTCCCTTCCTGTCTAAAGCAGATAGGATAGTTTTCAAATCTTTTTTAGTAAAAGCAGAGTTTTAATCTTCTTGTATTTGTAAATGATGTTTATAGAATACTTTAGTAAACAGGATTTACTCAATTATCAAATTTACAGATTAGCTTATTGATCACAACTATTTCATGCTGGAGATCAATGCTAATGTACTTCAAATCTTTAATTGTGAATCCATTTTTGAATTAACATTGATATTTGTTGCTATAATCCCTGCTTATGTGACTTTTTTTTTCTCTCAGGGTGCAGAAAAATGCTTTCTTATCCATTAAGGCATTTGTGGGAAGAAAGGGATAAAAAATGAATAAATAATTTCCTGCATATAATGGAGGATGTTGCTGTTAGCTAAAGAATTAGTGTTTGACAGGATACCTGTTGGGATGCCATGTATTGCATTTGATGCAGAGAGAGAGACAAAGTATGAGAAAGTTAATATTTAATGTTTAGGACTGGGACTTCATTCTCATTTTAACTGAGGAGATTGGTATTGTCCTGATTCCTGTAAGCCATTGCTGCAGCTCTGTCATGTTCTAGTGTGAATCACTAACTGTCTGGATGGTATTAAATATAATACAGGACAGAATGATCCCAGATTTGATATCCCTGCTTGTACACTGTCTTGCTCTTGCTTAACTGGGACAGTGGATAAGAAACAAAGCTGACATACAGGATAAGCAGCAGGCTTAATGGTGACTTATGGGACCCTTTCCAGTCAGTGTGCAATACCAGGTTACTGGTTTCACCCACATTTAGCTAGAGGCACCAGTTCCTTGTTCTGTTTGGGAGTGGGTGGTGAGTAGCAGGCAGTCAAAATCTCAGTGTGCTATTTTCCCAGTTCCTCACCTGTCTCTCTCTCAGGCTAAAAGTCTGCCAAACCCCAAATCCATGATTTATTATTGGCTCATCTTCTTTGGGCAGGTTTTGTGTGCTGGAATGGTACTGTAAGGAGGTTAGAGAAAGATGGAAACATCCATCCAGCTTAGATCAGCTTGACCTGCTGGATCAAGCAGGCAACAGCAAACCCTCAGCATAGCAAAATGTGTGCTAGCAACCCAGAAAAGGAGAGAGAGGGTAAGTTGGAAGGGCCTTGAAGCTGCCTGCTCCACATAATCCAGAAATAGATTGTGCAGGAGCTTTGAACAGAGTCCTGCTTTGTCTGACAATTAATCTAGTGACACCATCTCATACTGCCAGCAATTTTTTTTGAGGATGGGAAAAATGAACTTTCAGGGGATCAGAAGTTAGACCAGCACCACCACTAAATCTTCAGCAGTAGCACATGCTATTAGAGCCACAGTCTAGTTTAATCTCTTTTTTTAATAAATAAACTTTCTTAGCAATTATTTATGTATAAACTTCAAAATCTGAACCTCTAAAAGGGGATTATTTAGATGGTAGAGTCAAGCACTTAGGTTAATAGATCCCACATATGCCATTTATTGCATACTTCTGTTTATTGCTTAAGGCATTAATTCCCTTAAGTGAAACACAATATTTTATAGAATTAAATAAAATCATATAGATTGTTTCTTTGGCCACTTTTAATGTGTTGAACAGAAAATCTCTCTAGCAGATGAGCATGAAAGACACAGCAAAGGCCACAGTCATCATTGGTTTTGTTATTGCTAAAATCTTAACCATAAGTTAAGTTAGCTGAGAGAGGACAAGCATCATGGTGAAGGTAAGGTCATTCTCTTACATTTCCCCATGTTTTAGCAGGTGAAGTGAAGGCCTGTGGAGTCAAGGAGACAAACAGCATCCTTTGGCAGCTTGCTAACTTGAGGTGTGCACATGCTGGGCTTTTGTAGTCAAGGGGCATCATTTGTTGGGCCCTGGTTCACTGGTAGACTCCTCTCTTGGCATATGCAGTTCTACATGGACAGAAGGTCTGCCCAGCTCTGTTCTCTCCTGTATCTCATGTAGTCTTCAGCATATAACAGAGAGCAATGAAACTGCATACACAGCTTTGACAGAAAGACTGTGGACTGCATGCAGAGCACACTTGAACTGCTGAAGCCTCAGCAGGTATAAACTACTTGTCCTCTTGGAAGAATTTGCTGTTTTACTGGATTGGGTACTAAACCAGACAGGTTTTTGCTCTGTGGTAAGAGCTGGAGTTGTAGGATGGGTTTGAGTTAGTGAAAGTGTCAGGCATTTGCTGAGTTGGGTGCATTTTGCTAGATAAAGCTGCCTGTTGGTACTCATTAAAAAGCAGTAAAAATCTGGTACAATTTTATAATGGTTTATGCTGTCACAGGGAAGAAAAACCCCTTTTATGGTGGTTGTTTCATGTAGATAAGAGTTGAATGTGTTAAACACATGATCAGAACAATCTCTCCAAAACCAGCTTAACTGTGGTGATTAGGAGCAGGTTCTCACTGAAGTGTCTGCTGGTTTTTTAATGACATACTTGTCAACATGTAACCTTAGGATATAGACACCATGGTAACAGTTTTAACACAGTCTCTTTAAAGAGCATGATTGTGTGGAGCACAAATAGAAACATCTTGACTCTTGTAGTCTTTTAATCCACTTAAAGAAATGCTTTTCAATCCATCCAGCAGCATTTTCTGGATCTTGTTGAACATCTGTCTGTCTTGAAATGACTTGGAATAAAAGTCTAAGCAGGTCCTGCCATGCTTTATTTGCTGTAGACCTGAAAATGAGCATTTAGACAATCTTAGTATTTTGAGAGTAGATTTGAGCTGAAGAAAACTAAACAGAATGATGAAATTCACTTGGCTGTATTATAAGATAAACATGCTTGTAATTGTTCCCATACACTGAAATACTTAAGCATGTGCATTCTTTTAGGCAAGTGGGTGTCTCAGATGCTTAGGATCTTGTAGAGGTCATACACTTCAGTGCATTCTAACACACCTATGCTGTGTCAAAGCCATGGTAGCTAGGAACTGTCTGGGTAGGTTTTTGGTCAGTAAAGACAGCTGAATAACTTTTTCTGACACTGTGTGAATGCACCAATGGCAGCTGCATATTGCTGGGTGTTTTGAACAGAATTAATTCTGTTCTAATCCAAACCATAACAGCCTAGAACCTGTTTTTCTGTTAAATCTCAGAGTACTGTAGCCCTGTGGGTATCTTTGGGAAGAAGCAGTCTGTTGCTGTGCCATCTGAGGGAGAAGGAGCAAGGTTCCTGCCTTTGGGAGATTCTCAGGGCTGGTTGTGAAAGAGACCTACAGGAATGTATTCAGTCTGGACTGGTTATACTGTCCTTTGGAGAGCTGTCAGGTTTACATGTGAACAGGCCCTGGTATGTAGCTATCAAAATGCAACAGAAATCAGTAACATTTCAGCTAGGCATGGCATAAACAAAGTGCCTTGGTATGGTCTCATCTGATATCTTCTGTAATTGTGAGCATGCTTTTACCAAATGCAGCTTAATAACTTACCCTTTCTAGCATGTGATGACCCTCCTCTTTATGGTGGTAGTAGTAGTTTATTTCCTCTAACTGGCTTATCTTCATAACCTGATAATAATTGATATTCCAGTATGGGAAAGTAAGTGCATAATGGCAGGCAATTCAAAAAGAGGACTCTTGAAAATGATGGTATCACTGTGGTCTATGCACTTTTCAAAGTAGGGACTTTCCCTGAAACATTAGAAAGGTGAAAAAAGGAATTGTGTTGGCTTTCTAGATCTAGGTCTTTTTGTTTGACAGTAACATCACCTGAAAAACATGTGCTATAAAAGATCAGTCTTTCTGTGTATACATGACTTCTATGCTAGGTTAGCATGGGCAGTATCTTCTAGATCCATTAGATATTGTTGCTCAGTTTAGTCTTTATTTACACAATAGCAGCATAGCCTGTTCAGTCCTAATGTAATTCCATTTCACTCCCTAATTTAACAGTTAGGACTTCAAAATACATTGCCAGTTTAGCAACTGGAAGCACTGTCAGGTTCCCAGCAGCAGGAACATTGCCCTCACAGGCTGATTTTTCAGTTCAGTTGTACAAAATCACTGACTTTTCTGCAGCACAACCTTATCCTATAGCTACAGGAACATTTTCACATGTTGTGAGTGTCTTTTAAGTTAAGAGAAAATTAGGCATTTTCCATGACCTGCCTTTCCAAGGACATGGCATGGTTTTGGTGTAATATCAAGACTTAACACAAGTGCATGATGTGACTCCCTCTTTATTAATATGTATGATTCAAAATACTGTTCCTCTTCCTACTTCTTTGCCTCTCAATTAAATCAAGTTCAGAATAAACAGTATTTTATTAGAGGGTGTAGTTTCTGTTCCTTTTTCTTTCTCTTTACTTCACAGTAAAGAATGAAACACTCCTGATCTTCAGTTATGATCCTCTCCCTTAAGCTTTATTTTGTGCTAGGAGTTGGATTGTGCTGCTTCAGTGCTGTCTTGAAGAAAACTGTTGCATCTTTTCTTCATGCAGAGTTGTGCAGGTTTATTTACAATGTTCTTTCACAAATATATCTCCATCTCATTTTTCTCAAGTGTTAGTTTCCAGCTTTATCTCTTTTTATGGAAAGAAATTGATGTCAGGGGTTTTGCAGAGCCAGGTTTTTACCAACTACCTATTTCAGGAGTATTTTAAGTAAACCCAATGCCTGTTTGCTATGCTGTACAAATCAGTTACATTTATGGCTTTTGGTCAAGAATACCTTTCTGGAATTCTTCTAAGAAAATATTAAGGATGGAATCTGGAAATTCTGGAATCTGGAACTTCTGGAAGGCTGAGACACATTAAGTTTCTGCATGAATATTTATAAAACTCCATGAACATAAATACTGCCACAAAAATACCTACAGCACAGAAAGTGGTGAGTTGAAGTTGTTTAATTTGCCTTCACTACATAGTCTTTATGGTTCTGTAATAGAACTGTTAAAAATTACCAGCATTATGTCACTTTTATAACTTTTTATAGTTCTGTTGCTCTGAATAATATGAGAAAGCTGTTGCCTTACTCTCTGGGTGAAAATGTGTGTCGAGAGCTATTCAGCTACAGGATTTGCAGTGCAAAGTCAGTCCTTAGTTTTTAATTGCAACACTGAGTGCTAAATTAACTTTTAGTTTAGTTTTCACTTTTTACTGAATTGGTTTTAATGGCCTTTTTTTTTTGGTAGCTGTTTCTCACAATGTACTTATTTCTGTAGGCAGAGACTTTATCCCATTAAGCTTAGGTGAACTTATGGCAACCCATTGTATTGTGGAACCTGTGTTTGGTTCATTTCCTGTCATTTTAGAGGGTAAAACATTTTAATGTCAATATTGCAGTCTTTCACTAGCCCTTCAATTCCTTTTTTTGTTGTTTTATAAGACTAAATGGAAGCATTTTTACTGAGGGGGGGAAATGCATGAAAACATTTTTCTTTTCATCTTCTAAGTAGGTCAGTTTGTGTAGTCAGAAATAGCAGAAAATAGTAGTTTGGATTTTCCATCTTCTCTTAAAGGATCTTCAAGATGGTGCTTGTGTGCTGATTGCAGGATTATATCACAAAAGCAGAGCCAACTGAAGGGTAGTTGTGTGATGGCTTAGCAAAATGTGGTGGTACAAATCTCTCCCCCCTGCTTAGAGTGAGAATCCCTCACTGCCCAATTCCTTGCTTGCCTTGCTTGTTGTACTGGGAGTTTACATGGAGATGTTGGCAAGGCATTTTAATAAAGAGTGTTGACTAAAACTCAGCTGGATGATGGATGATCTCAGTCAGAAAATTCATTTTGCCAGAGTCTTTTGGCTTAAAAACCTGAATTCCATTCTTTTTCTGCATTGAAGGTGGTTGAGCTCTTGATCAGTTGTGCTAGCAAAATCACAGCACATTTTAGTCATCTTGCTAGACAGAATATGAATGATGACAAATGAGTTTGTGGAAATGACACTCAGCTGCTCTTCTGCTTTTTCTTCATTTATCCTGTATCAGATTTTGTCAGGTTAGAAGTGAAATGAGACCTTTTTTACTGTAATATTTGTTGTGGGATCTGATAGCCAAGAAATATTCAGTGAAGTGCAGTTTCCTATTAGTTAAAAGTTGTATGAGCTGTGTAGTGTTTAATTAGGAGCAATGGGCATGTGTTGCTAAATTTTGATGAGTAGAAAATAAAAGACATGTTTTTAATGCATTTTTCTAAATTGTTTTATGCATACTGTGTTTTTTATCAAGACACTTGCTTAATCTGCTTTTGGTGATGCTACTGCACACTTCTTAACCTGCTTATGTTAGATTTTACATGCTGAGAACACCAAAAGATTCTGTATACAGAAGGCTCAAAAGGTTTTCTTTTTGCTTCTCCCAATCACACTTCAAGATCAGTTTGTGTTACTTTTTGATGGAATTGGTTCATTTTGGTTCATCAAAATTAACATAATGTGTATCCAGATAATGTTGTTCCATTACCCTCTCAGAATTACCAAGAAAATTTGCCTCATAAGATGAACTCTGTCTCCTTTCTCTTAGTCTCCATCTTCTTTTATTCTCTGTCTTTACTGATGAATAAGGATTCTGGTTTTGAGCTTTTGATGCCCACAGAGGAGAAGGTATCCAGATGATATTTAGCCTGCTCAGAGGTTTCCTTGCCTTATTGCTTCTGGATGCTTCAATTGGTGACTTGGGCCCAATATTCAGTTAAAAATCTAGACTGTGGTGTTCAGGCTGAATGTGCATTTGCCAATGTTCTTGGCATTTGTAGAACTCAACACTGATGCAGTAGAAGGGCCACATTCTCAGGTAGTAACTTGATTACAGAATCACAGAATCATTATGGTTGGAAAGGACCCTCAAGATCATCTAGTCCAACCGATGATTATTTACTTCTATTTCTTTTTGCAGTACAAGCAAACATACCTAACATACTTGCATATGCTGTGTCACTGTAACAGATGCTAAGTTTTATGTGTAAATATTTGCTTAAAAGAGGCTTCACTGGAGTGGATTTGCAACAATTTTCATTTACAGTGGTAGCATCAACATAAGTTTATTTTGATTTACTTGAGTTCCAAACAGCTTTGCAGAGACGATGCTGTTTGCAGGTGCATGAGAAGAGATGCCTGGCATGTTTTCTATCCAACATCTTGTAACAGAAGTGGGGGCTTTAAGACCTTGCACTTTTAATGAACCATCTTATTGTCAAGTCTCAGAACCTAGCAGTGTGCCTTTTGGTGACGTTGTGGAGAATTTTAATGCATTGGAGTTCTCATTCGGCACGGCCGATGTGCTCCTCACGGGAGGCTCTTTAGAAATAGGATTAACTTCTAGAGGAATGCATTAGCCATGCCACAGAAGTAGGCAAAGCTCTAACTAGCCTGATAGATTGCTCCACGCTTCAAATCCTTCTAACCACCCCCTCCTTCTTTTTATTGACAGCTTCTGATTGAGCTGCTGGAAGCATTAGTGTGTTTAGGAGTTGGATGTTTTGTATGATCCCAGGCTGATCTCATATTCGCTTTCTGAAATTAATTCCACACTGCTTTACATGTTAATCCGCAAAGGATTGATTTGGGGAAGGTCAGAGCAGTGCAGCCTCAGAAAAGAGAAGAAAAGCTCCACTTAAAACAGCTCATTTCAGTTCCCAGAAAGAAGTATGGATGCCTTTGCATTGTGACACTTAGCCAGCTGGAGGAGACTTGGTCATCTTACAGAATACATCAAATGGTGGCGTTTGATGGGATCTGCAAGGAAGTTCAGCTAATTAAGTTTAGCTTCATTAACCAATTGCAGCTTGCAAATGGCACAACTAGACTTTGAAAACCTGCAATAGAAGCAAAAATTCCTGTCTCAACAACCAACATAACTGCATAGTAGGAGCCATCAGGATCACAGCTTAACATAATGTGGTGTCTTGTATTTGTTTTTTCTCTCTTTTTGTCTGCCTGTTTGTAGAATTTTCAGAGTTGCTGAAACTGGAGATAAATACACATGGAAAAACTCCTTATTTGTGGGGTATGCTGAAAGGCTTGGAAGGGTTTATCCATATGGATAAATGGTATGGATATATATGGATAAATAGTATGTCTTATTTGTAGCTACACAAAAGAGCAGGGGACATGGATAGTGAAGTATTGTAGCAAGGGTGGGATAAGGACATCTAGTAAAAGGAACTGTTACAGATGTTGAGAATGTGTAACAGTTGCAGCTGCAAGTTGCTGAAATGATTCTGTTGATTTGAAAGCAAATATCTCTCAGGTGGTAATAGCTCTTGGTATTTAAGAGCATAGTATATTTGTAGGAATTCAAAAAGTCAGGCATGAAGATGGATTGTTCTTTACTGTGTGAATTAGCTTGAAAGTAAATGCTGTCCATTTGATATTAAAATGCAAGAGCAGTTTTAATTACAATTTGCTTTTGACTTGGAGATTCATTAAACCATCACAATTAAAACCAGCAGGAAATGAAACATTTTACAGTTTGCATTTTCACCTTTTCTACTTCAAATTTCATGAGTGCAATGTACATATAACTTTTTTACAAGGAAAAAATTTGGATTCACATTTGGTTTGCAAGAGCTCAAACTGTCTCAGGTAAAATCTGTCCCCAAAAGCCTATAAATATCTAAATTTGACTGCATTGCTCCCTGAAAGAGTAATGAAGTCTTTTATGGAGTTCAGATGTGCTCCATTTTTGTTTTCTCTCTGTTTTTTAAACCCCCCCTTTTTCATTTTTTCCTGTTACAGTGAATTAAGCTTCATCCACATACATCTTTCCCTGAAGGTCAAAGATTATGAAGGGTCTTTGTACCCCTTCCCCACCAACTCATGCTAAATCATTGCAGTCATTCTGAATATTACTGTACAATGGTACACGCACTAAGGGTCAAATTTGGCACTGAATCTGTTGGCCTTTTCTAGCTTCAGTACAAGCTGATGCTTTCCCTTTCTTGCATGATCTGTGGGCTGTATTAGTCCTTCCTTTATCCAAGAAGAGCCTGTTATTTGGTGGTTTCCTTTCAGAAAACTTGCCTTGTGGAGAACCTTATGAATCCAACTGTGTATGTATATAATTGGAATGTAGGTTGTCAGGAATGAATGTGATGTCCACATTCATCTGATAATGTTTGGTCAAAGTGTAAGCTGCTTAGTCCAGTAATAGCTTAATATAAAGAGAAAAAGTAAATTCAGATGGTCATGCTTTGTGATTTTTATAGCCTAATTTATTGGCTAGTTGTCTGAGTCATTGGTGAGAGAAAGCCCATTGATAACTGGGGAGCATAACCCAGATCCTGCTGTAGCTCATGTACTGCTAAAATAGGTAAGGCAAAACCTCAGGTGAAGTGGTTGTAATGGGGAATCAAAGCCTTTGTCTTTACACTTGGGTAGCATAGGACACTAATCTGGAAAACAGTATTTATTGCTGAGAACTATTTTTGCAGTTGAGAATTTCAGAGAATAAATAAAGTCCACAATTAATAATAATTTGTTTTGCAAAGGTTGACCCCTGCAGGACTGAATGTAGACAGGGTGAGAGTTAGCCTGTAAAACACTTGAGTTCTGTCACTGGGGTCTGCTGAACACTGTCATACTCCCAGTGGCACAAAATGTTGCTCATAAAGGTAGGACTATAATTCAGATCTGACAGACATCTCAGTTTAAAATACTGTTCTGTGTTAAAAAAAAATCTGAATTGGTATTTGTAAACAAAACAAAAGAAAAAAAGAAAGTAAAAAGAAAAAAAATCAAGTGGAATTTCCAACCCAAAGTATCTGATTTTTTCAGTGTGATTTGCAAATAACAAGTTCTGCATGGAAACAATAGTAGAAAAGGTCTTGTGATAATGAATGAGGAACTGGTGTCAATGTAGAAGAGACACTGCTTCATGGGGAGATGTGGAGTGTATTATAAAGTTACACAGTGTGTCTCCTCATATGTCAAAAGAAAATGTTTAGGGACTTCCTTGTTTGGGGAAGAAGGGGGAATCTAGTAATATTAAATCTTCATTTCTTTGTATAAACCAAAAGCAAACTTTATAAAAGCAAGCAGAAATGTTAAGCACACCTAAGCAGTCTTTTGAGTTTGAGGCCTTTTTCCCTCCTTTATTTCTCATATAGTGCTCAGTAACCTGAAATAAAGAATAAAAATTGAGACTGAGAAACCAAAACCCACAACTGAGTGCTTTAATATTAAATATTCATTTGTATTTGCAGGAAACTTCAGTAATACTGACTAACATTGAAGGTAGTCATGTGAATCTTTATTGAATACTTTGTTTTAGAAGATATACCTGTGGATTTATTTGGGAAAAAAACCCAAAAAACTCTTTAAATAGGAAATAGTGTTCTGGACTGAGTCTCTGAAAATGCCCTGAAAAGCAAGGAGCATTTCAACTTAGTATAACTCTTTGTTTTGTGTTATGCCCAAGGAAGAGTTGTCATAACAAGGAGGTCTGGAGTCAACTAATTTTGTCAAAGGAAAAATGCATGGTCTATGTGTAGACCTTGACAGGACATTCTGGAGATATGGTGTTCTCATTTTGTTTGAGGAGTAAACTATGAAATACAAGTTATTCTGTCTTTGCTGATCAGTCAAACTCCCTGTTTGTGCCTTTCTAGCAAACATGCTTCTCTTATGCACAGTCTGAATAGTCAATGAGTGGAAAAAGAAGAAAACAGAGTTGGGGATCTTCAGAAAACAATACAGTTTGCAGTTAGGTTGGATGGGTTCAGACTGAAGGAAGCCTGAACAAGCTGATTTGCTATGTGTTGGCTGTGATGACATTTCCAGGGATCTCTAGGTGTAGTGTGAAGAGAAGTGACTTAGCCTAAAGAAAACCAAGATGTCTTGAAGAAAAATTGAGAATAGTATAGAAAAATAATTGGTGATACTATTAGAGTTCTTAGCTGTGGTGGCCTGAGTGTTTAAGTTAGGTACAGCATGAAAGGAAAGGTACAGTCTCTTGTTAGACCATCTCTGTTCTTGAGCTTTTTACTGTTGGCCCCCTTGGTATTGCTCTCACCCTGTGCCTAGGGTGATGGCTGCCAGCACTCTGCAAAGCAAGGGTACTAAGGGGCTGTTGTGCTGGCTGTTGAGCAGTTTTGTCTCAACTCTTAATTCATTCCATCTTTAACTCTCTTTTTCTTTTGCAACTTAGGTAAAACTTTGTGAAAGAAGCCAGCTTCAAATGAGAGATGACTGATATGTAATGAGCACTGTGTGCAAATAAAGTCTGCCTTTTCCAGTGACAGAGTAGGTAAAGATGTGAAAGTCATTCCTTAAATGCCAATAAAATTGCTGCACTGATGAGTTCATAGAAAAGAAATCCAGGGAGGGTTGTTATGTGGAAAGCCTGAGCCTTTGGCTCAGAAAGCCTCTGAGCTGCAAACTGTTAAAGGCAAGGAGATTGTCCTGGAAGGATATGGCTTTGTGCTTATTATTCTACAGCATGTAGCACAGTTTAGCTTAGCTCTTGGTGGATGTTTCAGTGAAAGCCAAAGATGAACTGCTGCCTCAGTCTTTCATGCCATCTTCTCTTGCTGCACTCAAACATTGTCTATTAGAGTTCAGTTTGGGATATGAATGTGAGAGAGAGCACATACTTAATCCAGTGGAAAACCTTGTGCTGAAAGATGGTCATCAGTGGAAAATGGTCAGTGAAAACTTAACTGTGCTTCTGTACACCTCTGCCATAGATGCCACTATTAACACCAGCTCATGTTCTTCCTTTCTGATTAAACTGATTCCTAGGTGTTTTGATTTTTAAACTGATTTATATACTTGCAGGCTTTCAGAAGCTGAGGCACCTCAAAAAACACACACATACCACCACAGTGTGAGGTTTGCAGTGGCATCTTACACCACTAAAATATTGTGATTGATCTCTCTGAGTTTGCTGATCACTGAGGCATCTTTAATCTTAGTTTAGGTTGAATGTTTGGTTACTTTTCTGAAGTAGAAATTGTCTCTGAAGGGAAAAAACCCCAAATAGTAAAATAAGGATGTATATTACCAAATTTTCAGTCACAGAAAATATGTGCAGTTCACATCTCACATCTGTGTCAAGGATTTGGTTCTGTTGGTATTTTTCATGCCACTGAAACACATGTAAAGATGTTTTCCATTAGATACTTTATGAAGACATTTGCTTACTGTTCTTATTATATTCTCAGTTGGGTTTTTGTTGTTTTAAGTGAGCAAATATATATTGCCTGCTCTCAGCTTTTTCTACCTTGAACTGAAGGTTTCATACAAAATGTAACCAAAGAGTGGGGATTCAGAGACTGAATTGTTTTAAAATGCATTTTTTTATCTGAGGGGGGAATGATTGTTTCCAACCACCATAGCTTTTCACATTCTTTTGTCATATCTGATTGACAGTGTCTAGCACAGGAGGGTGCAGGCAAGCACTTTGCATAGGTAATTAATTCTGTATGTAATTGTTTCTAATTACTACTTAATATAGTAGGCCATACTGATGCAAATATTTTAAAATAGTAATAATTATTCTTGTATCTCCTTAAACTTCAGCTCTTAACAACCTAGTTAATTCTGACAGACCCATAGGACCTGTGTACAAAGATCAGATTCTGAAACAATACAAAGGAACAAGAAAATCATTGTCTTGAGACTGTGGCATTACTGCTACTTCATAGTTATCAGCTTGATATCCATTCTTGTTTTATCTGGAATTCAATCTTTAGACTTCCCCTTATGAATTTGATTTGGACATGAAGCAAGCTGTCCTGAAGTCTGAAATGCTATGCAGAGTAAGCACAGCAAAGCTAAAGGTGAGCTTCCTGCCATTGCTCTTCTGGTGTGTTACATGCCAAGTCTTCAGGAAGTGCCTCCTCAGATGGGCAAAATCATGTCAATCTGCAGAAAAGTCAGCAGAGATGCCAGTAATTTGTCAGCTGTCCTTACTGCAATATTAACACTGAATGGAAGTAGGTTGTATTTTGTGGAGGATTTAGCTCTCTCTGAGTTTCACAGGGTAACCTCTGCTATTTGTACATGTGGAACATCCCTTTTGAATATTACAAACATGCACTTCTGAATGCATCCTAAAGATTTAGAAACCTCAGATTTTAAGAAGATGCTGGGGTTTTTTCCACAAAACCTTCTCCTTTTGAGTCTTCAGCTTTTTTTTTTCTTGGTGAAACTTTCTTTTTGTAGCCTGATTCCTGAATATTATTTATTGATTTTGAAAGTTCTGGGAACAGAATGATATTTTAGCTTGCCTAATAAAATATTTCTTCCAGAATTATTCCCTATCACCTCCTGTGATTTTGAGTTCTGTTCACACAGTTGCCAGCTGCATTATCCACCCCCAGTGTAGAAAATCAAGTCAATGTAAAAGTATACTCTGTTTTTTAAGCAGAGGTCACGAATAGCCTTTCTTCCCTTGGTAGTCACCAGTCATCTTATTATGCTTCATTTAGGTAGCTGGAGGATTTGGGAGAACCAGCTGGGCCCCCTGTCTGCACTCATCAAGAGTTAATTTCTGCAAGAGGTGCTGCTGTCATGAACAAGTGCAGAAGGTACTCTGGTGGTCCTGCCAAACAACAAGAGCTCTTAATTAGCAGCAATGTTCAATCAGATTGCTTAACCTGCCACAGAGCAGAGGAGGTCATGTTCCTTCCTGATGCACTGCCAGCCTAAAAAGCACCCAAGAACTGATCCCAAATGTTGGGGTTTTGTAAAAACAAACAAAAAAAAGAGATGTACTTGGTTCCTAGAGGCAAGGAAGGCAAGGCATGATCTGGAAAACTGTCAGCAGTAGAGTGAAATTTGCTTTGCTTTTCACATGATCTGCTCTTGAGAACTGTCATCAATAGAGTGAATTTTGTTTCATGATCTGCTCTGGAAAATTGTCATCAGCAGAATCATTGCCTTTTGTTTTGAAGGCTGTAGGGATATCATCTTCTGTAGAGAATACTCTCTGGCTTTTAAGGGAAAAATATTTTTCATCATAGTCCTTCAGAATATGAAAATCCATAGACTTTCTGTGGTTTGATTCTGGTCCAGGAGGGGTTGCCCTGGACCCTGGTTACTTTATAGAAGATTAGCTACTCTACAAGAAGAAAAGCAGAGCCCAGGGATGCTTTGCAATGCATTCTTTGTTCTCAGCAGCAGATCTTTGAATGCTTAACTGCTAATGATGTGGAGGACATGGCTCTGAGTTGTTGGAGGGAAGTTTCTGAGAGCTGTGTGGCTACCTTGGAGGCCATCAGCTGTCACATAGAGCTCAGGATGGAAAGTGCTAGCTGAGGAATTCCTTTAAAAGTCAAACTCTGGAGTTACTAATTATTGTACCTAAATTATGAGTGCTAGATGCCTACATATGTGGGGAAGTATTTCGAGGATAAATAGCACATGAACAAGGAGTCCAAAATAAATAGTGTGAGCAACTCTTAAGTGAAGAGGTCCATTAAATAGACAGAATTACTGAACTTGAAATCCAGCAAATGCCAAAATAGCCTAACAATCAAAACTCAACACTTGAACCACTGAAAGATGTGCTCTTTTCAATGGCAATCAGTAGTTGAAATAAAAATAAATAGAACAAGCAAACAAATAAAGATACCCCTGAGCAAAATCCCAAGAATCCATAACTTTTGGTTTATATTGAATATTTCAGTTGATGATCCTCTTCTACTAGAAGGATTTTGGTTAATATTTGCAGGGAGAGGCATTTTCAGGTTTTTTGTGTTCACTTCTTTTCCATCAAAACCTGAAATCTGAAATAAGTGATACTGTATTGCTGAATGCTCATGCCAATAAACAAGAGACAGAAAAAGCTGCAGGCCCATCTTTAACTGAAAGGGTGTCAGATTTTTAGTTAAAGATCTAATTATGCTGCTTAAATTGGAAAGTATCTTGCTATTCTATTAGTACCATTTCAGTCAGTTGTAAAAGATGCAGTGTTCAGCAGGGGTAAAAGTTGCAGATGATTAACAGGAAAATCAGGGGGAAGGAGGAGACTGAAACTTCTAACTCCTGTTTCCATAGGGGTGCAGAAAGCTTGTTAAGAATTTTATCTAAGATATTTCAGTTCTGTAGTCATTTCAGCCCTCTTTTTTATTTGAAACACATGATGAATTTTGAATATGGGAAGAAAAGATCTCAGAAAGTTTCTGCTAGTTTGTTACAGCATGGGAAGAAGCTGTAAACCTCTGAGCTGAAATAAACTTAACTACTTACAGACTTAATTTAATAAGGAGCAGCCTTAATAGTGTAAAGATCTTTTTTCATTCTAAAGAACAGTAGTATTTCTTTGTTCCTGAAAATTCCCTGTTTAAAATGATTGACTTAATTGTTGAAGTAACTCATTAAAACAAGAAAAAAGATTTGCCAGACATGATAGTACAATTTCTTTAAACTTCAAGATGGGAAAGGTTTTAGTGAGGATTTAACCTCAGTAGGATGTGAGGCAGCTAATAGGGGAAATGTCAGCAGATTAACTGTACATGTTTGTGGTTTACCAGTGATGGGAATTTAAGAGGATTAATACCAAGGACATGCATGCATTGCTCTATGGGAAGAATGAACTGAAAATGTGGAATTCTTATTTACTACATATTTCAGAGCTTAAAAAGCATGATTCCTTTTTGTATTTGGAAATAACTGCACATGCACATGTGGGAGTATATAGATAGAAACAAAATGGCCCCAGGTTTTTTGGCTTTCTGGGAAGTCTCTTGTGCTAAGACTCTTTGATTTGAAGATATAGATGTTACTGTTTAGAGTAACATTGAGGACCAAAATGGAGTACCTTGGGCTGAGATGGCTAAGTAGTTTTTCCAGTGTTGCTGCTTGATGTTAACAAAGTCTCAGAATAAAAAAAATATATATTAATTACTACTAAAATCTTACAAAACTGTAGCTGTCTGCCAGCTGTTTTCTACCTGTGTAAGAAGTTGTTTCAGTGCATTGCTTGATTACTCTCTTAGATTAACTCCTGCATACCATGTGTTATAATCTATCAGTATTATGTGCTGGTGAAATAGAAAGAACTGGTAATGCTGTTTGTTTGGTTTGGTTTGTTTGTGTATTTATTTGTGTTTTGTTTTGGAATTAAAGGCAGGTGATTGTCACAAGCCATAAGTACTTTTATCTCCAGCCATGAGGTATGTGATAAACATGATAGTTACAGCTCAACCTCAGACCATCTTGCTGTTGTCTCTGATTTGTAGAAATACATGTTTCTGATCTGTGTCACCCATGGGATCAGACCCAGTATGCAGAGACCTTCAGTGCCTGGGCAAAGTTAGAAGTTCAGAGCCTGAATAGAGCATGTTTCAGGTTGCTCCAAGTGAGAGACTTTGGTAAACATGCAAAGCTCTTCATGGTATTGCTTAGCAGAATTAGGAGACAGGGTGGTAGAACAGCAGTGCCTAATGGAGCTAAGTCACTGACTATCACTTTTCAGACATAGCCCTGCTATGCTTTTTGTGCTTTCAGAGCATCTTCCATCTGTGGTTTGTGAAATGCTTTGCCAATAGTTACCATTTAGCTTTCCAAAGTCTCTTAGAAACCCTGTAGATAAATAGTGATTAAGTGCATACTAACATGGGGAAACAGAACCACAAAAGTGGTCATTTTTGCTTTGGATCCTACAAAGGCATACATGAAAAATGGTTTATAGGAAGACTGACATACTGTCAAAGTAAGATTGAATAGCAAGTGACATTCTAGACAAATCTAATTGATTTTATCTAATAATAGCAGATTGAAACCAAAGTTTTAACCATTCCTTGCATGCAATCTTGAACATTCAGAACTACTAGAAGAGGGGGACTTTGGTCAACATCTCAATGTTATTTCTCCCCTACTTAGAGTGACAAACTTTTTCTTCCCAAAATCTGCAGACTGATACTGATAGTTTATCCCATTCAGCTTCTAATTTCCTTTGTGTAATATAAAATACATACATAAACATTATCTTTATGTAAGTGATGTCTAACCTGAACTCTACCATGCCCATGACATCCTCACATAATAGCCCAATACACAGCCCTAACACTGGGGTAGAAGAATCTTTTGGCAGGACTTGCAGAGCTTTTGTGGCAAGAGAAACTTAATCCCAGTTTGTCTGGGAAAGAGGCAAACCATGTGAACAGCTGCATTTCATGAGGCCTCATGGCAAACTGCCTTGCAGATAATCTTTTCACTGGGTTGCAAGACAACCAAAACCATCAAAATCCAGTCCAGAGATGCTAGTCAGCCATGCAAATAGCTTTGTGTTCATATGGGAAGGCACATCTCTAACTGTATGGCTTCTTTCAAGCCCCTCAGTTTACAGTGAATGCTGTTTGACTGGAAAAGGTCTGGGGTCTCATTGATGTGCACTAGCAACAACAGGGGGGCTGAGGGAGTGACTTCATTTTGCCTGCAAACAGTTTTGCAGTTGCTAGAATGAGTTAATTGTTGTATGTTTAGGATATTCCAATCACTCTTTGCACTTACTCCTCAGTGTCTCATCCACCTGGAAAATAATTGCTTACCTTACAGTGAGTTTTATTTACTGGAGAAGTAGATAAAGCATCTTCTGCTGCCACATTTTGTATTGTATGATCTCCTTTCTAAAATCCAAGTCCTCTTTTCTTTGTGGATGTGTCCTAAAACTAATGAATACAAGGAAATTCAATTATAGGAACTCTTTGGTAACAAAAATATGTGTTCATGTCATAGGAGGGATGGAGTGTGATAAATAATCAGAGATGTATTTTATGGTAACTTCCAAGAAATTTTGTTTTGATTAGTAGGGTTTAAAAAAAGCATTGAAAATTGAGAACTTGACAATGCACTTAATGGTTTTGGAAGCCACCTTGCTTCATCTGATACTGGACTAGCTAATGTAAGTTTTATTTCTTGAAATATGTAACTTGAAGAAAGATTATTTTTTTTTTCACTATTAAAAAGATTTTGTAGTATCTTTAAAAAATGATAGTCATACACAATTGATTTTAAAATAAAGGCACAGTGATAGACAAGAAGCAAATGGAGCTTCACAATAGCCACTTGCTATTCAATTGCTCCATTAGATGCAAAGGTTTGGGTTCCTTAAACAAACAAACAAAAAAAATCAATTTTTTCATCTTTTATTGTTGTTAAACCCCTGAGGCTTTCCAGGTGGTGTCCCTTTGTAAGCATGTGCCTGGTCCTCCCAGTGTGAGAGTTGTGCTCATTCTGCTGTAGTTGGCTTGCACTGCTGCAGGGCTCAGCAGAACACAAAACCCCACTGGAGATAAAGGCTTTGCCCTGTGTTTTGAAAGAGGTCTGTTTGATCATGTCTGCATTTGATTTGGGAATGAATGTTCCATTTCTTGCTGCATAAGAGTATCTGATGTGTAAAAGTATTCTGCCTGAGTTGAGCTCTTAGCATGTATCTTGCCTGTTGGTAAACTTTGGGCTCTGCTTACATGCTGATGTATAGGCATGGAATTAATGTAACACTCCTGCAACTTGATACCTGAAACAGTTTAGTCTCTGTACATGGGAAATGCCCCTAGAATGCCAGAAAACCTGTGCAGTTATGATCTGAACATGGTCATGGTAAGAACCTGTATGTTAGGTGATAGTCAGTTCATTTACTGATCTGAAAAGTCAGTTCTGCCTGTCTGTTTTGCTAATACAGGTAGGAGTTTGGTACATGAGAGAGAATCATTTCCCCATGGTGGATGGGCTTCAAGGATAAAAGATGTGCCAGTGCTCTCTAAGCTCTGTATTTTACCTGTACTTGGCCTTGGCAACCTACAGCCTCATTTGAATTTCTCTTGTTGAATCATTTGAGCCACCCTAGTGATGGCTCAGAGGCTAGAAGTGGAACACACAAAGAGGGTTCATGACCCAGAGCTTACAAATTTTGAATGAGAAAAAGAGCTCCAGGGACAGGATGACTGTGGGATGCTTGAGGGAATGATAGTCAAAAGGGTCTCAAAAGTGAACACAAGGAACTTGTATTTGCTGCACTACAAAAGTTATCCCATAAAAGAAAATCAGGGTGATAGGAAGATGAATTTTACAGGTTTATTCTGGATGATTAGGAGTATAGTGTTCTGGTTTATGTTAGTCTTATGTCCAGGGTTGAAATGTCCAAATTATTTATGGAGTATCTGTTGGAAAAGCCACTCTTTAACAAAAATACCTGAAAGGAAAAGTATTTCCTCACCTTGCTCTTTCTCAGTTATATTCAACACTAAATATATTGTGGAAGGTGGAGGAGACAGACAGCTGGAAAGACTTTACATTTACAACTGCAACTTTATTAATTCTGTGAAGAGTTTCTTGTTAAAATTCTGTTAGTGGAGGAAGGAAAGGTGATCATTTTCTCTGCAGTGATCTTTCTTCTTTTAGATGTTTCCCTCCTTAGCTGAAGTGTTTAAACACCCTACTTAACAGTAAAACCCATGAGGAGTGTGCATTAGCAAAGACCTTCCCACTCTTAAAGAGGGTTATGACCTAATTTATCAAAAATCCATGATCTTTTAAAGAATACTGTTGCCTGTCTCATTAGAGCTTCTTGGGCCTGGGAAATATCTCTGACTTTTCCCAAAATCCAAATGCTTTGCCTAGGAATGGCCATTAGCACTCAAAAGAGAGTCAAAAATAGTTCTCCAAATGACTTCAGCTGAGCCAATATACCAGTTATGCACTTGCTTGTTACTCTTTCTTGTAATAAAGGAATTTCAGGAGTTAAGGCTCCTTAAACTGTAAGCACAAAGACCCATTTAATTGATTTGCTTGTTGCTGTTTTCCTTGTGTTTGTAGTTGTTCCTTTCTTAATCATGGTTCAGTTTAATCTGCTTTGGACAAAGTGGATGGCATCTAAAGGGTTGTTGTTCTCCTTGCTTGGAGCTTCAGCATCACAGATCATATTTTCTTTAGCAGATATATATGTTTGAGAAGATTCCTTGTGTTTTTCTGATTTCACTTAAGCAATGTTCATTCTGATTTCCTTCTTAGGCCAGACTGCTGAGGCTTCATATCTGCCAGTGCTTCAGCACAACTCAGTCATTTTCCTTAATCATTTGGATGATAGAATTGAGAGTATGCTTACAAAAAACTAAACTCTGCAGGAAGAGCTGTAAGGTTCTATAGGAAGGCAGCTTTCAAACTCTAAATCTTGCTGAATCAAAGAATGGTCTGAAATAACTAGGATGCAGCTCTTTCTGAGTAGGTGTGAGATACTAATCAGATGCAAATCCCTAATGTTCTGTGAGTCTGTGAAATGAAGATAGGGTGGTTGGATACCAGTTTTCAGGAGAGGTTCTGGCAGTTTGAGTCAGAATTGGAATACTGGTTAAAGAAAGCCTTACTGTGGTAACAAAGGAGGTGAGAACTGAGACTGAAATTCATATAAAAGTTCCTAAAAATGTGCTACATGTGAAATGTACAGAGTAATCCTTCCAGTTCTGCTCAACACTGGGAGTGCTTAACTGGAGTTCTTGGTCATTTTCAGCACCAGGCTTCAAAGGTGTGGATTTGCTGGGTATAGTACAAAGGAGAGAAAAGGGCATAGTTCAGGGTCTAAGAAACATGACTCCTTGGATGGGGAGAGTGGGATTTAAAAGAACTATGTTTCTTTCATCCAAAAAAAGATAAGACTGGTGTAAATAAACCTTTACTCAAGTCAGTGGTCCCTTGGGTTTTCTTGGGAAGAAAATGAATTTTTTATCCATTTTCCATGGATATGGGACAACATTTTAATGTAGAAATGTAGATGCAGTAATTTTTCCTTTAAAACTGCTAAAGAAAGGTAGTTTGCCTCAGTGAGCTTTTGTTTCTCCATCCTTCTAAGTGTTTATGAACAGTCTGGAGTATCACTAGACATAGAAGAGGAAGGGATAAAGACTTAAGACAGTGCTTGAGGCTCCTTCCAACCCTGTGTGACTGTGGTGTAACATTGTATCTTAGACTGATACTGTAGCTGTCAGCATTGACCTGCTGTTAGAGTAGGGTTTCAGCTTGCTGCTCTGCAGCTGTGCCTCATTTTGCCATGATTACAGATCTGGTGGGTCCTGGTGGGGTGGATTTTTACTTTACACAAATGGGCTAACTACTGAGGGTTTTTTCTTCCACATATTTATTCATTTTATTAAGTTCTGACCATTTCTGAGTGGTTTTGCATAGCAGTATATATATGTCTGTGCTGATGCTTCCCATTTATGACACTCTTCTTCCCAGTCCATTTTTCTCCTTCTCCAGAGCCAAAGGAATTATTTACCACAGACCACCCTAACCTTGGCTAAAACCTTACTGTTTCCTTTCAAATAAAATACCACCATGTCTGCCTCACAATTTGAGCTTGCTTAGTGTTAAGTACTGCTAAGAGTCCTAGTATCATATAACTAATCCTCCAAGTCTTCCTCCATCTCTTTCATGCTTGCTTCTATTGCATGTGATCTGAAGGGTTCTGCTCATTCACTTACTAGCCTGGAACACCTCTGCTAAGGCTTCACATCTGACTGAGCTTTAGTATAACTCAACTCAAGTGGCAGGGTCTGCTGAACACCTGTTTAGTAGAAAAATATCAGTAAAGCTGAAGGAGAAAGTCACTTTTCTACACCTGAAGTTGGCTTGCACTTTGCAGCTAAAGCATGCACAAAAAAAATAAGGTGAAGGAGGACCCTGAGGTCTTAATAGAGGGTTCAGAAATCATTTATGACAAATTTTAACTATCACTCTGAGTATTGATCAGATATCTGACAAGCAGATGCAAGAAGGGCATGTCACCAGACACATCCACTCAGGGTTAGTAATGAACAACAGGACTTCTGCCCAGATCCTGGCTGTTAAGGCACTAAACCAGAGAAACATCACAGCAGAGATGGGGTAGAAGGACAAATGGCAGAGTGTGAGCCATCCTACAGCTTTCTTTGGTTTTCATACAAGAGACTTGAAATACTATTTATAGGGACATACATTTAGAATTTGACCTGTTGTCAAATTTGCCAGTAATTCCTGAGTTTACTAAGAATGAAAGGCAGTCTGGGTTTTTGTATGGTATTTGGTATATTCAGACTTCCTCATCCACTCTGTGCAAGTGTCAGTGCTCAGAAAAGGGGCAAGATGCCAAGATCTTAAGTATAAGTTTATCTGGGGACCTATATGGTTTCTGGCCTCCTAGCAATTGCTGCTTAAGCAGCAGGTGTGATCCAGATCCAGGATTCAGGATGGTTGTGCAGCCTTCCCCACTTGGATGTCAGTTCAGGGCTGTACCAATCCATTCACCTCTCATGGGGAGAGGTGTCTGTGTGTATTTTATTGTCTGAAACTGGGCATTCCTTTGAAGTTTGCAGAAGCAAGAAGTTGCTTTTTCTTGCATTTGAAGAGTCTGAAGTAACAAAGCTACATGGGGACCTTTAGGTTTCCTTGTACCCACCCTGACAAAGAGAATCCACTGGTTTGGGATTTGAGTATCAACTACATTTTGTGTTGAGTCTGTGGTTAAAGTATACATTCTGAGGACTGTTTCTGGAGTCTACTGAGGATGCTGTGGCCAGCAGAAAGTCACTTCCTTATTTTGAAATCCATTCTTAATCACCCATGAAATTAACTATTGGAGTCTGCCTTCAAGCTGGCACAGGCTAATAGTAGGGGGTTTAGAAATATTTAACAACATATTTGGAAACAGAACTTTTCTGTTCTTTATTTATATGTTTGGGGATGTTGGCTCTTGCATGAGAAAAGTGCTGTATGCTTTAATGCTGAATTTAGAAATCTTGTGGTTTCTGTTGGCACTGGGAGGGAGCAGCTAGAGTAAGACTCCAGTACTTGATGAGAGCATTTTTGTGTTTTAATTATTAGGCACATGAATATTGAACCAACTGAGTTCAGCTATTATGTTTATTGCCTCTTTTTATTCAGGATGTATATATAAAAAAGCAATATTTTTTCTAGATTAAGCTCTCTAACATGATCTGCAACTTGAAATCAGACAAAAGCTGAAGTATCATCACATCTGTTTTCACACAGGGAAGAAGAAATTGGAGGGAAATTCTGGGTAGGGATGTTGTGAAGTGTACTGTTCAGGATTTATAACCCAGCTCAGTACTTCAGATCAGCTCAAAAAAGAGTTAGAGGTGCATGTAGGACTTTGTAAAGGTCAGGGTAGCCCATGTTGCTCCTCTGGCTAGTAGACCAGACTCCTCATCCCAAAGTGAAGCAACTTACATGTTATCTCTCTCTACAACTGCCTGAAAGGAGGTTGGAGTGAGATGTGTGTAGGACTCTTCTCCTGAGCTGCCAGTGAGAGGACAAGAGGAAATGGCCTCAACTTGCACCAGGGGAGGTTTAGATTGGAGATCAGGAACAATTTCTTCCCAGGAAGGGTTGTTAGGCATTGGCCCAGGCTGCCCAGGGCAGTGGTGGAGTCACCATCCCTGGAGGGCTTCCAAAAGCATCTAGCTGTGGTCCTTAGGACCATGGTTTAGTGGCATGGTGGTGCTAGGTTGCTGGTTGGACTTGATGATCTTAGAGGTCTCTTCCAACCTTCATGATTTTGTGATTCTGTGATTAAGCTGAAAATACTCAAAGTGTTAAGTGTTTTAAGGGAAAAATGGTACTGCTTCAGAAAAATGAATTTCTCCTTCTCTTAGAGGACAGTGACTTTATTGAAACTATCTGGAAAGCATCTGGTCAGATCTAGTAATGCTTCTAAAAAGTAATATTCTAAACTTTACTTGCTAAACAAAGTATTTCAAATGATAACTGAAGTTTTGGAGCTAAATTGCAGCTTCCTAAGAATCTCTTTTTAAAATAGCTGTCTCTGGAACACTTCTTCTTTAAACAAATACCTTTTTCTTCACAGGTTTGCATTCACTTCATCTTTTTGCATCAGTCTCTTACATTTTACTTAAGAATGCTAAACATCTAGGGGTTTTTTTTAATAGAAAAGGAGAAAAATCTGGCATTTTTGTCTGTGGGGTTTTTTTTTTTTTCAGTTAAATTCTGGGCTTATTGACATAGAAGGAATATAGTGCTCTGGATTGCTTTTGCACTGCAAAAACATGTTTTTTCAAAGATTTTGCATTTCACAGTGCTTGATGGAAAAAAAGACACACAAGTGAAATATTTGTGCTTTACCTGCCAGCTTCTGAAGCCATAGTTGGTTTGTAATAGTTGTAACACCTGGTCATGTTATGAAGATTTTATTTAATGCCAAGAAAGGTGTTAAATTGCCACCTTTATGACAATGCTTGTAACATAAGTTTACAGTGTACTCCATATCATAGAAATAAGAATATGAGCAAGCTTTTAGAACTCACAAGGAGTTCTGTGTGTGTTTTTAAGTTACATGGTGAGAGAGGCATATGGAAATATAAAAATTGAGACTCAGATACTTTTGGCCAAGGCAAACAGTGGTAATGAAGCAATCTGTGTGAAATTTTAATTAATTGGCTTTCATCTTAAAAATATTTCTCAGGAAGAATATTAAATTCACTGACAGGTCCCCCAAAAGTAAAGTCTGATCTATAGAGCACAGGAGATGTTGAACTATATTAGTGAATCTGCTGATTTAAAATAGATTCCCCCCCTTACAGAAATGCTGTTGTTTCTTGCCATTTTCTATAGGGATTCCTTTAAGGTTTCCCTCTCAGACAGTGACTGAGCTTGTACACTCTTCTAGAATCATAGAGTATTTGGAGTTGGAAAGGACCTTCAAAAGTCATCTAGCCCAACTCCCCCTCCTGCAGGGAGCAGGGACAACTATAACTAGATCAGGTTGCATAGAGCCCTGTCTAACCTGTCCTTGGATGTTTCCAGGGATGAGGCATCTACCACCTCTCTGGGAAACCTGTTCCAGTGCTTCACCACCTTCATTGTAAAGAATTTCCTCCTTATATCTAGTCTAAATCAATATTCTTTTAGTTTAAAATCATTACCCCTTGTCCTGTTGCAACAGACCCTGCTAAGAAGACTGTCTCTGTCTTTCTTATAGGCTCCCTTTAAGCACTGAAAGGCTGCCTAAGAGCCTTCTCTTTTCCAGGCTGAACAACCCCAACTCTCTCAGTGTCTCCTCACAGGAGAGGTGTTCCAGCCCACTGATGATTCTTGTAGCCCTCTTGTGGTCCCAATCCAACAGGCTCATGTCCTTTTTATGCTGAGGGCCCCAGAGCTGAACACAGTACTCCAGAGAGGGTCTCATGAGAGCTGAGTAGAGGAGGAGAATCACCTCTCTCAGCCTCTTGGCCATGCTTCTCTTGGTGCAGCTTAGGATATGGTTGGCCTTCTGGGCAGCAAGTGTACACTGCTGGCTCATGTCTGGCTTTTCAGCCACCAGTACCCTCAGGTCCTTCTCTGCAGGGCTGATCTCATCTCTTCATCCCCTAGCCTGTATTGATAGGGGGGATTGGTCCAACCCAGGAGCAGGACCTTACACTTGGCCTTGTTGAACCTCCTGAGGTTCACATGGGCTCACTTCTCAAGCCTATGAGGCTAATGAAGTGTGATGCAGCTTCTGATGCAAGTGGCACCACTGCAGGCTGCATTGTTCTGCACTTTTTTACAGTTTTGATAGCATCCAAACTGTGCTTTACTTTGGACAAGAGTTCTTAGATCTGGGTTTGATCAATATGTTTGACTTTATGTTCCACTCTGAAGATTCTATTCTTAATATGTTATGATAAATATGTTTCACTGCATTCCAGTCACTATTCTGTTTCTTAAATCTTGGCACTGAAGTTATGATTTTAATGCAATCTGCTCTGTTCCCATTTATCCTATGTTAATTTTCAGGATGCTACAGGTAGCTTCTTCAAATAAGGGAAGGTCATGAATTGAAAAGATTACTTACTAAGGGAAAAGAAAGAAATTGTTCAGAACAGCAGTGGGGTTTTTTTGCTTTTCAAATTAAAAATGAAAGCAACTGAAACTCCTAAACTCTCCTCACATCTCCCTTGGAAACTCCTTCCTTTATGGTAACTTTGTGGTCTTGATGATATTCACAGAGAAGCTGATTTACTGAATAAAGAGGTTCTTTAAGTTTTCAGTTTTGGAACATTACCAGTGTGTCTGAACCCAGGTCTCAAATTTTACTGGCATTTTGTTGGCAAACCAGTTTTTTGGAGTGCTTTCTTATTTGGGTATGTTTCCTGACACCTTTAGCTGTATGGTACTGTGTTTTAAACTTCTCTCTTTTTTCCCTTTTTTTTTTTTTTAAGAGGAAAAGCCTATAAACATATACAAAGGACTAATTATAAAATATCTGCTATAAAAATAGAGAGACAAGAAAATCACCAGCTGAAAAATGCAGTGAGCAGAAAAAAATGAGCATTTAATGGTAGAGTTTTCCCCTGCCTGTTCAGCAGGCCTGATTCTCAAAGCAATTCTCCAAGCAAAGCAAGCACTTTTCTGAGACCATAATATTGCAATTTAAATCAAGCATGAGTATGTGGGTGGCAAGAAAGAGGTCATTTAGTCTTCCCTTCTATCCACTGGCCTATTTTACTGGTGCTTCCCTTTTGCCAGCAGCAGTGTTCATTTATGGTGAGCCAGATTATACCATTGATCTAGCTGAAAAATAACTCATGTGACTTTGCCTTTCTGAGAGTCTTTCCTGTATAGTACAGCTTTGTTGGAACTCTATTGTTATTAGTGCACTGCTCTCAAAAGGCTAACCAACTACCCAAAGTGTATATAGGTTGCTAACCTATTTAATTCACAGTACCAATGCATTATTCCTTGCTGACTGTGTCATGACTGGTACAGGACAATCTTCTCTTTGTAGTGTGTGTTGAGGTGAGGTACAAGAAGCTAGCAGTGCAAGGTTCCAGTGCTGTTTTAGTTTTCCTCAACTTGGGCCCTTGTAACCCCTCAACACTTTTTCTCACTGCTGTAGGATTTTATTGTATCTAAGGAGTTCAAAGAGAATGTGACACTAAATGTTCCTTTCTGGACTAATATTGCTGTAGGGAGACCCACTGTGGAGTGAAAGAAGCTATGAATTTTTGCAGTAGAACAGAAGAGTGCATTCATGTAACAGTGTATTTTGGCATGTGTTTTGCCTTCTGGATATAGACAGAGTTGTAACAGTGCAGAGCAATGAGGTTCCTATCATTTAAATCAGCCTCAGTAGGATTAACAGTTCAGGTGTTCTTCTACCTGTCCTGGCCCTGGGAGTCAATCTTTTGGGAGCCTGCATATTGCACCTGGTGGTGTATAAAATGCTGCATAGAAAGAGGAAGATGGATAAAATGAAATAGGCTGGCAAGAGGATGTGAAAATGACTTGAATCTAGCATCTTACTTGGGATAGGGGATTCCAGTAAACAGCCTTTGAACTAAGGTGCTAATTTAGTGGTTAGTAGCTAACAGCTATTTTCTGATTGATTTTGACAACACTTAAAGGACAACTAGAAATAGCAGAGATGCCAAGTTTCTGTACATTTCCTGAAGTCAAAGAATTACTCAGATTGGAAGGGATCCCTGAAGGTCTCTAGTCCAACCTCCTCCTTTTAAGCAGGGTCAACAATGTATTCAGAGCAGCTTGCTCAGTGCTCTTTCCAGTCAGAAACTTCCAAGGACTAAAAGTTGCACAACCTCTCTGGGCATCCTGTTCCAATGCTTAGTTATCCTCATAGTTCAGTGTTATTTGCAAACTTGATTAATATGCAGATATCAGGAGAAGGGAGTCTCTTATAAGAATCAGGATCTGTGATCTGCAGGTGTCTTCAAGTTGCTCAAAAATACTTTCTCCACCTCCTCCTCCTGATTACAGTGGTGTGTAACAGACTCCCACCATGATGGATGTCTTGGTGGTTCCTCCTCTGATCATGGGCCAGTCTGCTGCCTGTTTTACAGAAGACTTCCATATCTTTTAGTTATCTTCAGATACTCATGTTCTCATGAGAACAAGCTTCAGGGTAGGAGAGAGAGACCCAGATCAGTGCTGCCAACAAGGAGTCTGCAGCATGGGCTTGAGAGTTGCCTGTTCAAGTTGGTAGGCACACCCTTTAGCACAGCATTCAGCAGGCAGAGCTTGTCATCAGGCCCAGCATCATGCAGTTGAGGCCTGTCAAAATGAGATGGAGAACAGTGGAGGTGAGGTTAGGAAAAAAAGATCTGTAGGCACACTGCTCATTTTCAGATTGGACATTGTAGACAGAAACAGTGGCTAGAAAGTAGGAAAGCACCATTTTGTCCAAAATAATATAAGAAACTGGTCAAAAGGCATATTCCTTTCCATTTGACTTAAAATGGAAAGGATTTTTTATGTTCCTTTTATAATAGACTATAAACAAGCTCTTTGAGAGTGAGATTTTCAGACAAGGAACTTGAAGTGAGGGGAGAAATCTGTTCATAACTTCCCCTCTTGTGCCCATGTATTTTAACATCTGGAATGGAATGCTGCCTGTTGTAATACCTATGCAATACTGTAACACAGCAGGATGCATTAATGAGAGTTTCAACCTTAAACCCACAACATCAATGAAATTTATAGTTGTCAGGCCACTGACATTATTCAAACACAGTTTTTGTGGTTTCAATTTCCATTTTACATTCATGGAGGAAGAAAAGTCATTGTGTTGATTAGTCATGAAGACAGAGTCCTCCTGAGACTTGAAATGTCTATAAAACAATTGAGTATTGTTTATTATTCCAGCCAGTATTTGTAGTATGCACTGTAGTGCTAGGATGTCTCTCTTAATATTTCAGCTGGTTTAATATTCTTGAATACCAAAAGTGCCTTGCTCACATTTGGGAAAATACCACAAAAATGTTCAGAGTGGAAGAGAAAACAAAACTACATCAAATTCTAGTATCATCTTCTGTGCCATCTGATTTTATTCCTGGTGGGTACATTTGTCTTCAGCTGTTTCATGTTTCCCTCCTCTTGTATCTTGGTGGGGCAAAGCAAGTTAGTTAAGAACACCAAAAAAAAGAACAGAGAATCTCTTGAAGGAAAAAATTTGGGGGAGGAAAATGTGGTGAGCACTGTGATTAAGTCACTGCAGCAAAGTGAAATCGTTAAAGCTGCAACTAATTAAGTTGAAAGAAAAGAAGGGAAGTCAATATGTAAGAAAGTGCATGTATGCTTACTCCTTCTGGGAAGGAAAATCCAAGTTTCTCTGGAAAAAAATACTGACAAGTTTACAAAGCTCTGTAGTCTGGGAGGAGGGGATGGGGCTGGGTTGTTGTGTGGAATTTTTTAGGATCATAGGATTCATGGTAATTCCAGCACAATCTCAGGAAGTAGTAAAAATAAATCTATCTGTCTCTTGCTGTATCAGTCTGGGTATTAACAGCTTCTCCATGTTGAGTCCATTAAAGAATTTCTTCATAGCCCTTAAAAGTACAAACTCAGTCTCTGTCTTTAATATGTTGTTACCTGCTGCCAAGCCTCTAATAGCTGCATTCATATGTTCTGTTAATCATCTCTTTGTTCTAGAAGCTTGTGTTTTGGATTCATGATCAACTTTTTTTCCTGCCCTGATTACTTTCCTCCCATCATGGCAGCACATGACCTTTTTTTCCCCCTATTTAAAAACAAATATGTGAATGTCAAAGTAACAGAAATCAGTGTATTTCAACAAAGCCTGTAATCTCTTCCTAACTGTGCTTCCAAATTTAAATTAGATTTTCATGTTGTGAAACCAAGAGCTTGGTGGTATGACTGAAATCATGCTGTTCCCAGAAGACGAGGCTGAAGTCTATTGAGCTGTGGAGGATTTTCCCTTAGGTCCTAGCATAAGAGAGATATTTTTCATGTTCAAGGTTAGTGCTAGATAGGTGAACCTGGTCTCAGTGTGTAATACCTACAGGCCAAAGGAAAGAAACACCCAGCTGTGTTTCATGTAAATTGGAAGGGGACTGGCAAAGACATCCTCAGGCTGTTGCTCTTTGACAACATCTCATGGCTTCAGAAGTCCTGTGGAAAAACATTGTGGAGCCTGTTAGAGCTTCTGGCAGTTTGAATTGGAGTATTTCTAATTAGTGAAGGCATTTGTGGTCCAAGGTTTGCTTGGGCCCTCCAAAACCCTCCCATTTTGGTCATTACAAAGCAAGCCAGTCAGCTGAAAGATGTTCTGAAACCTTGGGGATCCTGCTTGTGTTTTGCTACCGGTGGAACCCCAAGAGGTACTGAAGCCCTGCTTCTCCATCTCCAAAGCAGGAGGGATGGTAGTTCCTTAGCTTGCTGCCTGCCCAAAGATGTGTGTCTGTGGGTGGCAGAGGGACACTTCTGCTTGCAGCTGGCCCTTGCTGCCCATGGATACTTGCTTCTTGGCAGAACTTGAAACACCTTTCATACATATCTGAAATTCAGAGGAAATCATTTTGGACTGTGCTCTTTGCTGATTTGGGCTGCACTTACCTCCAAGGCTTACTTCTATATGAATGAACAATGTGGCATTTGTGTCCATATTAAAAGTAGACCTGGAGGCTATACATCACCTTCTGGGTTTACCTTGCTGGCAACATCTTGAATATCTGTTTTATCTGTTAAACAACTTCCTGAAACTGTGGAATGGAGGAGGATCATAGCACAGTTCAGATCTGTTCTAAAGAGGCTTGAACCAAGTTCTCACACTAGGGGTTTTTTTTCTTTTTATTTCAGTCTAGCACTGACTCATTTGGTGGTGTTAAAGTGCATTTTCCATCTATCCCCAGAGGAAAGTTAGTATTCTTTTAAGTGAAACTATTTTAAAAGCAGAACACAAGCCTAAAATAAGGCAGTGTTCTCTAGAGTTCTCAGAAGGTGTAGATTTATTTACTGTAGTTAAATCATAATTAGTTCTCAGGGGATAGTGTATCTTTTAAACTGCTTTATTGCCACCATATTGGTTTTCTAAATAATCAGAAACTGCTGCTCTTATATTCTGTAGTATGAACAAAAAATTGCTGTAAGTAGAAACAAATGTCTAGAATTGCTGGTTGTCACTTACTGAAGATACTGACACACAAAAAATAAGCACCTCAAGAAAACATGAAGCAATACAAAAAGTATGTTAGCAGAAGGGACCTTAAATGAACTATGGCTATAACTTTAGAGAGAGAGATAAAGAGAGAGATTGAGTAATGTTTTACTTTATCATTTTTCAGTTCACTTTTTTCAAGTCTAATGCTTTTTTTTTTCTGTCCAGACTAAATGTTAAACTGGGAAAGGAGAAATGGTAGTGCAATGTTAATGTAAAATATGACCTGATATTTAAGGCTAGGTTTCCATGAATGTAGCTTAGTGTTCCAGCTGATAAGCATGGGCTGTATTTTTGTTTTCTTAATTGGCAGGTTAATGTTGGAGTTGCCTGAGGAGATAGGTTTAATAGCAGTGGCTGTTCGACAAACACAAGGGAAAGGTGAGTAAGTTTCCTTCTAGTGCTAAGAAGTGTGTATGAAACATCTGAAATAGGACATTTTCATGTCACCTAGCTGCCTTAAAGCTACATTATAACCTGGAGAATAATGGTGTCCTTTTCTCCTCCCCCTTGAACTATAGATTCAAACTCGAGATCTAAGTTAACAGAGACCAAAGTCAACATTTTCAGGATGTTTGGTGGCTTTTGCAGGAATGATTTAGTGGTCTTCTAGTTTCTGCCAAAAAAGTCTTCCCAGTCCTGGAAACAGCCATCACTACATTTAGTGTAATACAAGTCAGACTTCCAAATCAGAACTCCTTTTTGATTTAACTGGAACAAGACTAGGTCTTGACCTGCTCTGAGACAGAGGTTTTTTGAGCCTGCAGGACCTCTCTGAACCATCATGTGGGCTTTCACAATCTGCTGCAGATAAGTATAAGCAAGTTCTGCCTCTTTCCCAAGAAGGTGGTAGCACTGATTTAAAAGCTACATTCATTTTATAACAAGAACACAGTGCCCAGCCTAATGAGTTCTTCAGAGCACAAATCTGGGTGAAAATGGTTATCTAGCTTGTGTCAAACTGATCCACAATGGGGATGGATTTCTAGATGCACACAGGCCATCTTCACTCAAACAAAGGAAGATTTTCTTTTGAGTATGTATACCAGGAAAACCCTTGAACTAAGTGATTTAGGACACTTGGAGAGGTTGAGTAGCAGTATGCATATTACACAACCTTCTGTTCTTTTAAAGAAAACACTTTGCACTTTAACCATATATCTTTCAACATTAGTTTGGAAACTCCATTACAGGATTTAGGGTGGGCTCTTCAATGGATACTAGTCAATCATTCTCTTTTGTAACTGTCTGTGTTAACAAAGTGATGTTTTGGATAAATATCTTTTTCTTGAGTTGAAGTTACCTTTTTTTGTCTCCCTCCCAAGGTCGTGGTGGAAATGTTTGGCTCAGTCCCATGGGCTGTGCACTATCCACTTTACATATCACCATTCCTCTACATTCCAACCTGGGCCAGAGAATTCCTTTTCTTCAACACCTGGTGTCCTTGGCAGTGGTGGAGTCAGTTAGATCAATACCAGGATATGAGGTATGTCATTTTAATATATCTCAACATTCCTTTTTCATTAAATTCAGATTTAGCTATGTCTCCTATGTGTAGAGTGACTGAATGCACAGTATAGTTCTTAGGCACTAACATAGTGGTAAACTTAGCTTTCTTACATGCTTGATTATTTCTGTGTTTTAAGAAATGTAGTATACATATGCTGAATACTGTCTTTTGCTGAGCTGATCAAGTATACTGCACTCATTTCACTCCTAGTCTTATGAAACTTAATACTCAGTCTTCAGCAGTAAAGAAAATGTCAATTTTGTTTGACTAACAATTGAGTTAATTTGTTCTGATTTTGAAGGAGTTAAGGAAGAGGGAGGAGGGGAAAATGAATAGAACTGACAAATCCTTTTCTGCTCTTTTTGTGGATGCTGTTTCAGTGGTCACTTTATCCCTTTTAAAAGATTTTTCCAACCCTTGTTTAAGGTTGAAAACTGATTTCTAAAGCAAGAACTTAGGAGTATTGCTCTCAAGAGGGAATCAAGTGTCCTGTCATCAGTATTAAAATGAAGAACCAGTCTTCTTCACCACCTCATATATCTCCTTTTTAATGTTACCATTTCCTAATATTTGCTAACTATTAAACTTTGGTATTTTACAGAAGTAGTTAACTAAAGCATATGTTTCCTATATTACAGAAAATCAATGACTTACACACATTTACACATGAACTTTATTATAGTGGCACCCAGTAGCTTTGCTGTAGTTTAGGGTCTGTCAGCCTTTCTATTAAAACCTTCTAACTTCAGTGCTTCATAACTTGACTATAAAACCAAAATGCTTCAGGCTAAACTTTGCAATAGAAAAATATTTGGCAAGAGTGAATAATTTAACCATTTCCAATGGAAGGGTCAAGCATTGGTTGTATAAAATATGAGTCTGACTGGGGAAGGAGTTAATTTATGAATGGAGGTGGTTTTGCTTCTGTACACCTACCCTGGTACACTGTGGCATTTCTTAGTTGATTCCTTTCAAGAGGAAAAAAGGTGCCTGAAGCACTGAATATAAATCAAGTACATATCATTAGTCCACAGACTGTATGTAGCACATGTATGATACAGAGCTTGCTGTGACTGAGGCAAAGGCACTGAATCTCTTTGGCAGTACCTCTACCCTAGACAATGGGTGAAAGCAATGTTCAGGGTCTGGATTCAAATATATCAAGGAAATGTGAAGATTTATCAGAAACTCAATGCTTGATTTTTGCCCTTTAGGCTTAGGTAGCACAGGGCTTTTCTTCATGTCAGGTGCCATGTACACAGCAGTAGCTGCAAGCAATGAGCTAATCTCTAGATGAGGTTTCATTCTCTCCTCCAGATTTCCATGCCTCTGTGGGTGCCTGTAGGATTCTTAATGATATTCTAACACACTTTGCTGTCATTTGCTATGCACAAAATCCAAGCCAGGATTTTCATTCAAAACTCTGAAGTACCTGTGTCTCAGTTCATCAGCCAGTCATCATCATTTTTAGGAGTGCCACAAATTCTGACTGTGCTAAACAGGCAGCAACTGAGGTCTTTGTTCTGCATCCTCATGGAGAAAATCCAGCTGCTCAACTGGAACTTTTACTGTCAGATGTTAGTGCTGCAAGTGCAAATAGGCTTTATAGCTAAAGAATGCTTTGCTTTCCCCTTCTGAGTACAGCAGACATCTCTCTCCAGTAAGTGACAATAACAATGTGCTCCATTTCCAGGATATTTTGTGACCCCTATTGTTTCTTCAACACATGGATAGTTGTGCAGTAGCTGGTAACTCCATTTTGTGGCAGTGTCTCTGCTGTGCAGTTTACACATGTGACTTGGTTGTTCTTTGTGCTTGCTGCCCCTTCAGTTGCAGAACTAGTGTCTGGTGTCATACAGGTGTCTGTTTTCCTTAGGTGAGATACTGAGCAGCTCTTCTGAAGTTCTCTTCACACTGATAATGCAGTTCAACTGGGTCATACTTCACATGTCTCACAAGTCCTTTCTAAATCTTTTCCCAGTGCAAAGAATCCAGTTGTTTTCCATGAAGAATGTGACTTGTGATACTCTCTCTTTGATTGCTTTGATAGCAAAATCACATAGTATTTCCTGTCAATGTATGTGTAATGGACTCCTCTCTGGCCTTTAAATCTGTCAGGAAAGTAGCCATGGACCCAGGTGCAGTTTTCACATATCCTGTAAAGGGATTTCTTAATCTACAATAGTTGGGAATGTGACTCTTGTAGTCCTGGAGCACCTCCCCTAATTTGCCTCTGGGGATACAGTCATATGCAGTTTTTCAAACTACAGGAAGCACATTTGCTTTCTTTTTGTGTTTAAGTAGCCAGTGCAAAGTTCACTTCAGTTCTGTAGTTTCAACAAAAACCTCTCTATGGCTCTGGAACAGTGTCACACAGCACAGTTTGTGTTTCCAGCTCCATGGTGTTGCTTGAGCCTAGCTGCTGAAAGCAGGAATATATTTAGGACATGACTGAAGTATTTACAGAGTTGTGAACTGGAATTTCTCCTGTCTGCTGAATTTCCTTTCTGAAATTCAAGATGTCATTGTCTCCTTGGCTGATTTCTGCAAGGATCCTCAAATAGAGTGTTGATGTTATTTTGGGCTTATCCTGATTGTTTGTCAGCTGCCACAGTCTGCTTCTTTCTTGAACAGATCTTTTAAATCTTTACTAGGCACTTGTGAATTAAGTGAATTCTATAAACCCTCACTGCTTTGAGACTGAAAATCTCTAGTGTCTTTAGTCCTTCTTGGCCTTGCTCTAAGCCTTTATTATCTGCCCTAATTTATTATTTTTAATACTAAGTAGCTCTGACAGCTGCCAGCCTCCTTAGCAGACCATGGAACTATGTTCCTCTGACTTTTTGTGCAGCACTTAAAGAGATTCCCATTATGACAAGCAGTTTACAAGATCATATTCAGCATGGCAAAGAGGTACAGAAAAGACAGAATATGGACTGATGAATGGAGCATGTTGTTATCATCAGTAGCAAAGAGCAAAGTGTTTCTAAATGTGTGGTTTTGTTTCTTTAGGATATTGATCTGCGAGTGAAGTGGCCAAATGATGTTTACTACAGTGATCTTATGAAGCTTGGTGGAGTTCTGGTAAACTCCACACTCATTGAAACAACATTTCATATACTTATAGGTAAATGTCTGTTTTCAAGCTTTTCTATACTGTGTTTTTCTGACTAAGTTGTTATTGATGTCTTTGTGAGTTGAAATGAGAAGGATGAGAACAGGTAATGACAGCAGGCATAAGGAAATAAGGCACAATATTAAGTCAAAAGGAAGCACACAAAAGAAATATTTTCATTCCTCTTAATAATTCCATATGCTTGACAAGCAAAACATCAATGCAGGGATCTGGGCTGATGTAATGGAGTTCAGAGAAAGAGCATTACAGGAGAAAGGGAATGTGTCCTCCTTGATCTATTGCAAAACTAGTAGAATATACTGAAAAAGTTATAAATTCCCTTCCCTTCCCTTTCCACATGACCAATACTTAGAACATTCCTTTGAAATCAAGAGAAGTATACACAGTAATGTTTTAATTTCTCCTTTTACCCTTTTAAACTTCATTCATAACTTGTTTCTGTTGCTACCTTTCTAGAAACTGGAATACTGCTAGTTAAGCAGCAGTGAAGTAGTGATTTGCTTAATAAATCACTTTCTTTAGTTCTCTTAATATGTAACATTTACAGAGCAGTAGAGTCACAGGGCAAGGAGTCCCAGTGCTGTGACAGGGGAAGACATTTAGGTGCACAAATAAGTACTGAGATGTTTTTTTTCCTTTCAAGTCTGATAATCATCCTGAGGTTTGTTAAGGAAAAAACATGCTGCCCTAACCAGCAGCAGCACAAATCTGTCAGACATGCTTAGAAAGCTGCCAGCAGGGGCTTCAGGGTCTCTTTCCAAAAATGTTCTCTGCTGTGTCTAAAAAATGAAAGTTCTTTAGCAGGTCTGAAAGTTTAAAGAAGAATCATAGAATGGCTCAGGTTGGAAGGGACCTTACAGATCATCTAGTTCTAAGCCCCCTGCCATGGGCAGGGATGCCACTCACTAGACCAGGTCACCCAGGGCCACTTCCAACCTGGCCTTGAACACTGCCAGGGGCAGCCACAACCTCTCTGGGCAACCTGTTCCAGTATCTCACTACCTTCTGGGTAAAGAACCTCCTTCTAGTTTGCAGTCTAAATCTCCCCTCCTTCGGTTTACAGACTTGAGTCCTTCTGTGCCCTGTTAACAATTTACTGCTTCCTTATGTTTTTCCAGAGCCCATTCTGGTTAACACAAGAAAACCAAAAATTACTAAAAAAATAGTTCATCTCTCTTTGCACATTCCATGTTTGGTTTGGACCTCATGTTTCTTACCCTAAACACCAAGACATTCACATTGAAATGGAAACTTTCTGTATGCATTCTTTCTGATGTCCACAGGAGTCATCTTGCTGGTGATGGGTCTGAGGTATATCCAGAAATGTCCATTTTCATCAACTTTCTTTCACCTGGTGGCTTCTCAGATTGAAACTTCCTTAACCACATACTAGTCCAAGGATTATTTCCATCATTTCAGTGATGTGTGCTGCTGAGAGTAATTGGGGTGATGACATCTAATATCCTGTATTAGTGGTAACAATGAACTTAAAACTTCCACAACAGGAAAGGTAAACCAGATGCATCATCCCAGTCATCTCTACAGTCAGGCAGATTCCTTCCCTAGACCTCACTGTTTCCATTGCACTCATGAAGAGTATCCCACATATGAGGGTGGGGATCAAACTCAAAGATCATCTACATGGCTTCACTGTTCTGAGAAGTACCTCAGAAGAATAAAGCAGAGGGCAGACCTAACTTTTCACCTGTACCATGTGCTCAGGGCCTCACAGATGACCCAGTTCATGTTCATAGCTTTAAACATGTTTGTTAAAAAAAGAAATATTATTTTTTAAGAACTTAGTTGTTGCAGGACTGTTGAAAGAAGAGTTCTGCAGAAGAGTATGCTTCATTAATGGAAGGGCCAGACTCAGAACAGACGTAGGTAGCCAAACATGAGTGGAATGTAAGGGACAGCCAATGTGCTTGACCTGCAAAAGCTCTGTCTGCCTCTCTCTGTAGCTAAGGCATGTCCAAAAAGTGCACAGATCCTGAAGGCAGGGCTAACTCTGGAACTGGAAGATGTATTAGCCACATCAGCACTCTGCAAGATCAGTGCTAAATGTTGATTTGCCACTCTTGTGACATGGACACTGCAGAGATGCCATAAGAGTCCTGAGCACCTAATATTTTTCAAACTAGCTGGCTACATTTTTGCCACCACATTTATTCCCAGATGCTTCTGCCTCAGCAGAGCTCATCATCTCAGTATGTGTCTCCTCTCTGTTTCAGTTTTTGGATTGCTTAAGTAGTGCTCTCCATACATACATGCCTGAGTAGCCTTAGCCTGCAGGTGGACTCTTAAGGCCCCGTTACACACCCTGACAGTACTGTTCACTGCTTAGTGGCCACAGTCACTCTCTCTTCACTTGTGCTGTATTTGAGCATAAACAGCTGAGCTGGGATTTGCTGGAATGGCACATTATATTTTCCAGTTCACTTTCCTTTGTCTCTTTCCAATGATACACTTCACCTCATTTCCATCAGATCAGTGTATTGGGACTTGTCTCCCCATGCCTTTCTCTGCATGCATTCCCTGACTAGTTAAAACTCAAAACCTCCTTTTCACTGAAGAGATTCTTCCCCTCATAATTAATCTGAATTGCTTCCATATATGAATAGTCTCATTAATAGCAAATTTACAAAACAGTGCATCTGGACCTTCTTGCAGATGGAGGTCTATCATGTCTAAACCTGAGTGACAGGCAGGACTTTTATCCCAAATGTCTGAGGAAAGAAAAATTCCAATTATTAGGAGAAAAAATAAACAGGTAATACAATATATTTCTTTACATCCCTCGAAGCCTGTTTCAGCAGGCTGCAAAAAAGGCCCCAGGAGCCATATTTAAATAAGAAAGGTTTTCTGTCAATGTTATTCTAGCTGGAGAAATCTCCATGAGAGACTTTGGGCTTCTAAAGGATATGCTGTGGTAAGATAGACAAAGCAAACTGAAGTCTTACATGGCAAAGTTAAATTTTCTAGGCTTTTCAGAGCAAGCCAAACAAGGCTTATCAACTGAGGGGACAAAGGCTTCATCTTCAGATGACTGTACTAAACAGAAGGGTCTCTTCATTAAAGTTTAGACTAGAAGATAAAACTCCCATGATCAAAGATTTACTCTCAATTAGCTAATGACTTGTCAGCTGCCAGGGAGTAAAAGAATTTCTCACTTTTATGCTATTGTAACCAATGTGCAGGTTACCACTTACCATCTTCCTGACCCTTGTTGGCAGGATGGTGTGTTGTTGAAAGACTGCACTGAATTTGTTTCTGTGACTGTGAGAAGGCATTTGAAGGGCAAGGAACAAGATCTGGACTGGGATTTGTAACTGCACATGTAGGAAAATGGAAAGGTGGAAGAAAATGAATAGAAACAGAAACTGGAAACAACCTTAAAGATAATTGTACCAAGCAGTTGAAGAAAGGACTGAGTTTCTGCTGGTAACAGGGTTTGTATTTATGGCTCCTGTCCTCTTCTTTTGGTTTGTCTTCTTCAGGCTTTGGATTTAATGTGAATAACAGCAACCCCACTATATGCATCAATGATCTCATCACAAGGTTTAATAAGGAAGAGGGGACAAAGCTGAAGCCTTTAACTGCAGACTGCCTTATTGCACGAACTGTAACTGTGCTGGAGAGGTTTATAGATATTTTTCAGGAGAAAGGGCCCAATGGAGTTCTTCCTCATTACTACAAGTACTGGGTACACAGGTGAGCATAATGTTCTTCTCAAACTGTCTTTTAAGTAAGTTGGAAGGAATTCATGGCTGTTTTGTCTTTTTCTAATGGATTGCATTTAATGCTGGTGACATAAGTAAAATAGACTCCCAAGGAAGATGTAATTTTTTGAAGGGAGAATAAAAATAGCACATAGTAAAATCAATGGACTAGAATAAATTAAAGAATTCTTCTGGGTGTTTTACATGGATCATCTCAAAACAAAGGGAATTGGAAATGATTTGTTTAGCTAGTGGTGAGGTTGCACTCAGGTCTTTCATCACAAAATAGACTATTTGGGTTAATTCCAACTCTGTTAATTCCACAGGAAGAAATGAAAGCAGGTCGAAAATGCTGCTGAAAATCATTGTCTGTAAAGAACCAGTGATGTGGGAAACAAAAATACTCTGCTAGCCATTAGTCCTCTCAGCTATTTTTGATTCTTTGTGCAGTGGCCACCAGTGAATTCCTCACCTTCTGGTTCTCTCTCTCTTTGCAGTGGTAGGCAAGTCCATCTCCACAGTGAGGAGGGCCCGGCGGCGTGGATCGTTGGGATAGATGATTATGGATTCCTTCAGGTTCATGAAGAAGGCAAGGGTGTAGTGTCTGTGCACCCAGATGGCAACTCTTTTGACATGCTGAGAAACCTGATAGTCCCAAAGCATTAACAGTCCTCAGAGCTCACAGCACAAAGGGAGGCTCTTTAATATTTGGCACCAAGCAGCTAAACTTGCTTCAAGGTGGGAAGGGTAGTTGAGAGCTTGGTTATTTTTTTCTTTCCTTCTGATTTTCTGGTATCTTTGTTCTTTGACACAGATCACTTCAACAGTTAAGAAGAGGTAAATATCTCATTGCTAAAGGCCTTTATTCTTTTAGTAACTTTGGAACATATCAATGTTGCTATTCCTTGGAGGCATCTATTCATTCAAAGGAGCCTGATTGCAGAAGAACACTTTGCAGTGAACAGAACTTTCTCTTCATTTGCACACTACATTTGATAAACTGAAGTGACAAAATATTTCCTTTTTGTATCTCTGGTTTTATTGCACTTTATTGCAATGCAGTACTATATTTCCACTATTACTACACATTTTTGGAACTAAAATCTGGTTTATGCATAGCCTGCAGTGGAAACAGCTGGAAGAACTCATCTTGTGTTTCTGAATTACTGGAATTACCTTCTTTAAGTTGAGGTTTAAATGTAGAGCCTTGCTGATTTGATTCTTCTCCATGTGGGCCTATACTAGCCTGTGCTGTCTGCAGGTCTGCAACTCTTTCATGGCTGCCTTGAGTTTTTGGAGAGTTTTCCATCAGCACTTAGAAACTGTGGATGGTTATCCAAATTATTTGTCTATTGCTGCTCTTAGTCAGTTGGATCTTAGTAAATCATCTTGTCTCTCACTTGAATCATAGTCTTCTAAGAGACTTTAGCTCCTCTAAGCATAGCCTACTGGAGTAGTGTATCACCTAGTTGTAATCTTCTTATCCAGGTTACTGTAGACTCCCATTTCAGGAGAGGGTAGCCCTAATTAGTTTAGAATTTAGTAGTAATTCTCTTCTAATAGTAATGAAGTTAAATGAATGAATAAGAGAAAATGCTCAGCTCTTAAAATCCCTGCTGTAAAGAACTACTACAGTCAAAAACAGAAAACATGCAGTTAACTTGTGCCCAAATTCTATCCCACTGTTTCTGTTGTCACCTCCTTTCCCAAAGCAAGGCATCTGATTTTGCTGCTAATCATAAAAAGCAAGATGTTTTAACACCTGCTGACCTGAAAGTAGCTTGCTTTGGGGGCTGGCTGCATAGTTCCAGGTGAGGTGTAACAGCCTGGTCAGGGTTGGAAAGCTTCCTGAGGCACATGGGAGCTTCAGTGTGATGGCAGCTTGTCAAGTTTTGTTCCTGGGCAAGGCAGATTTGAACCAGGAGGCTTGGCTACCACAGCACTTCCAAAAGTTCTCTGCAAATGAAATTTTGTCCTAAGTGTGATGTGGCCAGCTTTATTTCCTCAAGTAGGCAGCATTGCTTGTTATGTTACCTTGTCCCTACTGCAGGTGGATCAGCCAAATTGGTTTCTTCTTCTTACCACCACAAATATCTACTGGCCAGAAATAGGTGTTTGGGGTTAAAGTTCACCTTATAAACAATCCAAACTTGTTAATAGATTGTTTCAGTTACAAAGCCAAGGAATCTTAATACAAGAAAACTTGTCTGTAATGGTCATTTAGAGTAATCCTCACATAATTAGGGTTTAGATGCTTTGGCAGCAATTGCTAGAAATAAAAGTTGTCCCTGATACATTTAGGATTTTATGCTCAGTCTTGCAGTAGATTTGTCTGTGTGCCTGGTTGTCCATGCCCTGCTGTTTTGTTTTCCCCCATGGCCCCCATCATATGAAACTGCACACCAATATTTCTTAGGACTGTACAGTGGAGACAGCTGTTAATTGGCATAATTAAAATGATACACACCTACACCAGTTTTTGCTCTTTCCCACCAGATGCTTTCAAAACTGCTTTGGGCTGTTGATTTTTGGCAGCTACCTTTCAGAATCAAATATTGATGCATATTAGAATGAAGTGAAACTTAAATCTGAGTTAATAAAGTGTAAATAAAAAGAAGAAACCATTTATATATTCATAGATGAAAAAATGTGTATGTGTGCATACACACCCCCACATCTTCCTTGTGCATCTTCACTTCTACCTTTCCCTTCAAGCAGCTTCTGAGCAACACGTGCTGCTGCAGGTCAGCTGTGGAAAAGTGGAGCTCTGGGACTGCTTTTCCAACTGTAGAGTTTTACATTACCTCAATCCAGTCTTTGTAGCTGAAATACTGTCTCTGTTTTGGTGCTGTAGGGTGTGCCTGTGGGAAGCACATTTGATTTTACTCATATTCCACATAGACTGATGAGGGCCTGGAGAGATCTCCTTTGAGGACCAGATCACATGTCAGGTTTTGACTTGAATTCCTTAAAACTCACTCTTGAGTCCTTAAAACTCATTCTTCCTTTGCTAAGGACAAGTACTGTTAAAGAATGATGGGTGAAGGGCAGAAAGGGCACATTTTCACTCAGCTGTGCTACCCCAGGTAACAGCAGGCACATGGATTCTTTAGGAGTAACATGCTGCAATACATCCTACTTGCTGTTGTTCCTCTTAGATTTCTTCATAGGCTTTCTTAAGGAGAAGTTTATTCTGTTCTCATTTTGAGTTGTAAGATTATTCCAAACACTTTTACATTGGAAAGAAACTCAGCATTGAAGTTCCACTCTGCAAATGAGAACTAACCAAGTGTGGATGTGTTGGAGCATAGGGTGATGCTGTGGGAATGTGCTGCTTTGCCTCTGCTTTTTAGTGGCCTGTTCTGTGTGTTTAAAACTACCTTCTGTCTTGAGGAGACAGACAGCCATGAGTTGGATGAAGCCTGTGTTACAAACCTGACCTTTCCTTCAGAAGAACCAAAGAGCCTCAGGAGGAGAAGTCCCATTGAGTAGGAAGCAGCTGCTTAAGGTCCTTCTGACTAGCAGCTGTTTCTGTCAAGGAAGCCAGTGAAAGTGGACCTCACTCACCTTAAGGTAGACTAGGAGCTCAGCCTTACTCTTATCTTACTCTTCTTATGCCAAACCTGGCACACTCAGAAAACCACAACATTTTTGTTTGAAAGTCATTGTTATTATTGTTCTTTATGTAGGACAGACAAATGTAGTGTAGAGTGTCTCTGGACATAGGTATGGAGAGAATCAGACAACTCCAGATCCAGAAGTAATGCACTGAAAATGTTTCATTTCATTCAACTGCCTAGATTAGTAAAACACCTCTTCCATTGTGAGGCTGATGTCATATCTTAAAGTATTTTCTTGATGAAGTGCTTTCAAAAAACATTTATTACAGTGTCCGTATTTCGGTGACTTCATCTTTTTTTCCTCCCAAACTCTGCTATAAGATTTCTCATTACACATTGTGAAAATATTTGTAGAGATTGTTTATTGATAGGAAAACTTTTGCTGTGCAGGCTGGGTGTGTTGGCACGTGTCTGTGTTCAGAAAGACTGCAGTGGGTTGTGTCCAGTCAGCACCAATGCTGTTTCCAAAGGTTTGAAAAAGTCATAATGTACTTAACATTTCAGAGTCCAAGCAGTACATCTCACTTCTACTTAAAGCTTTTATAAGACTTCAGAGCATTTTGTACAGTGTCCAACAAATATCATCTACTTCAAGGGCTATTACCTAGAAACAATGTTAAAGCATTTTAATTCCTTATGCTGCTGCTTCATTATACAACCGTTTTGGTTTGTTCCTTTGCTTCAGCTACAAGAGATCAGCAACCTAAAAAATGATTCTCTGCACCTACTTTGCAAAATACAGGAGCTACAGAATAAAAATGAGTGCAGCTTCATATCTGTCAGGAAAAAGATTTGTGCTGCAGAGAGTCGATTCCTGGGGGTAACTGGTTTGATAAAAGCATTTACATGCAGAAGTCACTGCAGAGATGCACAGCACTGATCAGCCACCAGAGAAATTAAATCCTAACTGAGGAAAGAAGAGAGGTCAAAAAATGATAGTGTGCCACAGGCTGCAGTCATGTAACACACAACTGAGAAAAAAGAACTACAGGGAAGGATTGTAAACTGATGTTGTTGCATTAGTGCTTTTCATTAGTGATTCTCTTGTTATTTGCAGGTCTCCAAGAGTCTCCTTTAAAATACAGCGTGGCTAAAATACAATCAATTCAAAACTCCTTCTATTTTATAGTACATTAATTGTCAAATACAGTACCTATTACCATTGAAATAAATTTTCAAATATGCAACATTATTCTTGGTGAAACCTTGTGTTTTGTAGCAGGAAAAAAAAAAAAAAAGGAAATCCAACTCACTTTTCCTTTGGCTACAGGATTTTATTAACATTTTAGCAGTTTTGTTTTACATAATAAATAAGCAAAAATGCTTTACATTCGTGGGGAATACATAGATAAATCTGAGCATTAACAGGTTGGTTGTTCTGCGTGCTTGTTCAGCTACATTTGCCAAATAGCTTTTATCTGCATCATATATATATATATATATATAAAAAGTCTAATGTTCAGGGAAAAAAAATGGAATAATAAAAATTTCTCTGTGGTGTTTTTGAAGTATGACTGAAATATTGACAAAATACTTGCTGTCTTGGTTGTGATTTTGGTTTTTTTAGAGAAGTACTGGTGTTCTATTTGCACTTTCTCTCAGTGATATATTCTCCAGTTTTATACCTATTGTCCTCTGTGCTTAATTTCATTAAATTACTTTTATATGCTTTTTCAGGGCTACTGCAACCTGGGAGAGAAGTCTGTTCCCTCATCACCTTATTTACATTGCAGTGCTTCTATTATTAATAGGAATAAAACATTGAGACTTCATTATGGAGTTAACATTTCCAACTTGGTAAAATATTCCCTCTCTCTTTCTCTTGCTTTCCCTATTGTTTACTTGCTAGGTCTGAACTCCTCTCATAATTAAAATCTTGTCAAGTATCTGTAGTGGCTCAAACAAGCACAGTAAAAAGAAATGAGGTTATTTTTCATAATCTATTCCAATTCATACTCCTGTGTTAGAATTTTTCCCAAGGATTAAAACAATGCCACTGCCAGCAGCTGTGCTGCAGTTCTGAGGAACGAGTGTACCACCAACATCTGTAGTTCCACTGACTAAAAGTTGTCTTTTTCTCTCAAGATAATTTACTCACATTCCAGATATGAACATGCAATTGCTGTTTCTCTTTTGGAATGGCAGGAAGAGTGTTTTACACATTTGCTTTTTGAATCTTTTCTAAGCTTATCCTGTGTGATCACATGTGGATGCATAATTGATTTGTTATTGCCTAAGAGGGAAAGTTCACGTACCCCAACATCACATACTGTGAAACGCCTGCAGGAGGATGATGGAACACCTCCTCTGCTCAGGCTCATTCAATAAAGCCTGGAAGTGTGAATAACAAGGTAGAGGCTGGAAAAATATTTTGTGCTATTTTACTGAAAAAAAAAAGAGAGATCAGTGGTGTTTTTTTAACCAAAGCCTAATTTGTACGTTCCTGAAAACATGTTTTTCTAGTGAGAAGTACTTAGAAGAACAGAAAAATGCACCAGCTTGGCTTTGTGTGCAGCAATGCCACTAATGAGGTATAGAGAAAAGTGTAGTATGGGTCTTGTGCATCAGGTTTCTTTTTAATGATGCAAAACAATGTCAGTTCCTCCTTTATTAGGGCATGGTTTTAATTTAATGAAATTAACATACAAGTCTTAGCATAATTGTATCTTTTAAGGAGTTTGGCTCATTTATTAGTAACAGTGGCTGGGAAGGCTATTAACCAAAGCCACTGTAAACCCAACTTATGTCTCATTGCTTCAATTTATCGAGTTAGAATGACAATAATGTTCACTTGTAACATTTCAGTACACTTGGTAACTTCTCTAGCATTAGACAATCTAAGGAGTGCAGTTATAGTGAGTGAATGACTGTGCTGGTTTGGTTCTGCTCTTTTTTTTATGTCAGTATTCTGGTAATGGCTGACTAGATTTTTTTTTTATAGGTTACAGGTTTTTTAGGCAATATTCATCATGAAAGAAATTTTTCCTGCTTTCTTAGCAAATGAAGAAATCAGACAACTGTGAGTTTCAAAGTGAATACCAGTTTAACTTCATAATAAAGCCTTCTCTATTAACTTTTTAGTAGGAAGCCATATATATACTGAAAATTGTTTTCAAATATATGTCTTAAAGGTATTTTTGTGTACTCACAGCAATAAGTATTCATACATACAAGGAGGTAGCTGAATGTTATTGCTGCATATGAAAGATGGAGAACATGTAATCTTTAAAGTGTGTGTTTCATTATATTTTTATCTGACAAGGTGCAGTCTGTGAGCAAGTGCTTTTCCATATTGCACAAGCCAGGGAAACATTTTCTTCAGTGAAGGTCTCTCTGGAGAGAGTCTTAAGAAAGAAAAAGGTTTAAAAGTGTAAATTGGCTAACTGAGCTAAGAAATGTATCTAAGGATAGCTGACTCCTATCTACAGCAGCCTTTACTGTTGGTATTTACAGCTATTATTTAGGGAGTCATTCATTGTTTTATCAAGAGCACGCAGTGTTGGGGGAGGTGGTTGAAAAGCAAAGTGGGCTGACTGTTGGTAATTAAACATGCACAGATCTGTATCTACTTATTTTTAAACTTTACAAAGAAGTAAAAAGAGGAGGAAGAATGCCTTCCTAGTAGGCTGGAAGAATTGTCTGTGTTCCTTATGCTTTTCTCTTGCTGCAGTTGATTAGCACAAACTGGGATGTGTGCAAAGTGTTAAGGTTCAAACCCTGATCTGCTCAAACTCTGCTTTCCTTCAAGTGCAGCTTTGGGTTTTGTGGTTGTGCAGTGACTTCTGCCTTCCTGCCTTCAGATTGTCCACTGACCTTATTTGTGAAGTGCATGAATCAGTCAAATATTAATCTTACTTTTGGGTTGACAATGAGATTGATGCTATGTGTTAAAAATGGAACCTTTCAAGCTTCAGAAGCCTACCGGTAAGTTGAAAATAAAACAGAAATGTTCATTATTCACTTGATTATCAAGAAAACACTGCTGCTGTTATTATTAAGATGTATTTTTGACCAGGTGGTTTGAAAATCTGCACAGCCTTCTCCCAGAATACTCACTGAAACATACATTTTGGAAGTTTCTTTCTTCTTATTACAACCTTTTCTGGGGAATAGTCTTCCTGCCACGTGATTTGTCCCAATTTGCCATGACAAGACCTGTAACCCTTTAATACATATCTTGGTAGGTATTGATTTGTTATACTGTTCCTTGTCAAGATAAATGGTGGTGGTAAAGATCTGAGAACACTGAAATTTATGTTAAATAAATCAAATTTAGACTTGATTTATTTAGTTTTTAAACTTTAGGATAATTAATAAATAAGCTTTTTCCAAGCTGAGTTCCATTGAATTAGTACAGCTGTATGATGATACTAAAAATCACCACTCTTTAAACATTCAAGTTCATTTGTCAGGGTGTTTTAACAGGTGGGTGGAGAGTTGATGTCAGGTTTCACACAGTTTGTCAAAAATACCTAAACTAGATTGTATAGTTTATGAGAATGATAAAAAAAAAAAAAAATCTTGAATGTATTTTGGGAAGGAGGCATTAAGGAAAAAAATGTTCTTCATATAAATCTCTGCATATAACACCTATCATTTAATTTTGTTGCACACTGTAAAATAAAAAAGATCTGTAGCATGTCTTCTCACTTGCACCAGAGCTTAATCTGTGACAACGAAGCATGGAAGCTAGATGTAGTAGGATTTTTCCTGACCTTGAAGGTACTGTTACACATGGCTTGCCAGGAACACATGAGTCTGTCCCTCATTGACCTTCAGCTATGCTCAGTAAATGTAACCATGTTTTCTCATGCTTTTTTTGCAAATCATTACAGTTTGGCTTCTTAATTAAATGTAAATACTCCTCTATTACTGTCACCTCCCATTGGCTATTATTACAGAAGTTCCAATATAATGGGGTAGTGCAGATTCCTTATGGGTTTCTGGAGAAGAAGCTGATGAAGGGCTTTGGTTTTTGTAAATAAATGTATTTACTTCCTCAGAATTGTATCCATAATTGTCTCCTACGTGTCCTGTTGCTGTACATGATGAAGTTTGAAATGTACCATGTTTGGCTAAAACATGGTGATAGTTTAGGAGCACAAATGGAACTTGTCCAGAGGGCCTCACATCCATCACGCGTTCGCTTTCGGAGTCGTGATCAAGCTTTCCAGTCATTCTCTCATCACTGTCCAGTTCATCTAGATTTGTAGCATGATGACTAAAATGCCCATATTTGGGCTCTTTCATACAAATCCTTCTTGTTTGCTCATACACCGAGGGCATTGGCAGGAGATGACTTAATTGTCCTATAGCTTTAGACTGGAAACATTCTGATTTTGGCAGCAGGGAGTTAGCTATTGAGTTTGAAAAGGAACTTTCATTAATGCTCATTTTTTCTTGGAGGTCTCTGTTAAAAACTAACTTGTTTTCTTCTTTAATGATGTGATGAGGTGGCTGAATCCTGGCTTCTATTTTGTTGGGTTTTGTGATGCCAGAATCATAAATCTCTTCTTTGTATCTGCTGCCTGGCATGGGTGCTGTGCAGCTTGTAAAGTTGTCAGGTAGAACATCTTGGCTGTATCTTCTGTTTGATATGGGCACTTGCAGGAAAGAGAAAACATGTTAATTATTGACAGTCAGCTCATGTAATCCTTAGACTCTAACACTTTTTATGACTGAACTTTTATACCCATTTGGTTTTGGCCAGATCCGAGTCCCAGTGAAGGCATGGGAGACACTCCAATTTGCCTCAGTGGCTTTGGGGAAGTCTCTTTAAGACAGTGCTGAAAAGGGAAAAAAAACCCCAAACCCAAACTAAAAAAACCACCCCCAACTAACCCATTCAGAAGGGCCAATAGTGTTGAACAACTCTGAAAGTATTTCCTCTATGAAATGCCCATCAGTGTCATTATTAATATGGCTAAATCAGGGAGATTAAAATAAAGAGGTGCTTAGAAATGTGACCTGCTGTCAAAACCCTTGACCTTAAGTAAGCTCCTTTCAGAAGCTTATCAAACAATTTATCAAAGGATGGATAACATTTGCTACATGTCAATAAATTAGTGAGTAGAGAAAACAGAATTTATTCATCCTGCTGCTGTGGAAGTGCATTGGATGCTTGTCTTTGTAAGGGAAGAAGAGAATGTGTGGTATTAGATACTGGCCTGTCAGTATCCAATTGGTGATATCTCTGTGGTACATGCAATATCTAGACTGTGTGACACTAAAGGCTTTGCTTTTTCATTGAAAAAAACTAGCTTGAGATATTTAAAACATCTACTGAAAAGCAACATAGCTGCTTAAGTAGTATAGCTCTGCTTTTAAGGTATTATCATGTAATAAAGCTGTGTGTATAATATAAATGTGATTTCCAACATACACAGGGAATATTTGTTAGACTGTGAAAGTACTAAAGTGGGAATGCATGGCAAATCAGAAGCTAGATTCCTACATTTTCAAGAGACTATGAACCTAGAATTTCTCTTCAGGCTTTTCCTCTAAAGTATATTGTGTAATCTTAGTTTCTGCACAGTAGCTCTTGGAACAGTTTCTCTTCTTTTTATCATCTTCCTCTTGACTTAAAGAGCTTTTCCTTTTCTGTACATTCCTATCTACAAATGGTAGGAGAAAAAAACTACTGGTTTACTCCTGTACAGTATGGCTAAATTTAAGCAAGTATTAACTTTTTTTGCAGTGTCTTGTAGGAACAGTTGACAGTTTACTGCTCCTCCAAGGCATATTTGAAAGTTTTATGTTAAAGGTTAAATGAAGCACTTAGCAAATTTCTCAACCTAAACCTAAACTCTATGTTTTGTTATGCTCACTAAAAGCCCTGGACACCTAAGTGCCTCTTGCAAAAGTGGTTTTTTTTTTCTGGTTTTCTAAAAATTTTATTCAACATCTTAAAAGTTTTGGAGTTCCTCAGTAGTGGTTGCTGACATAATAGTACCTGCTAATAATTAAATATTCCCTGTGCTATAGTAGGCTGGCAAAGCTTTCATGTCTAACAGAGGAAGCAGAAATAGCTCAATTGCAGCATTTTATATGTAGAGCTTCATTAATTTCAGAGGGAGTTGCACCACATAATTAACACCAGAATTTAGAACAGGAATCTGGATCCAATTTATTCTTGATCAACCCACCACCCTCCTAGAAACAGCAACCTTTCAAGTTATTCTTTTTACTTTCCATGTATATATTTTGTAGTAAGAAGTCTATGCAGTCCTAAGTAAACTGAGTTTTTATCAGCTGTTGAAAAATGGACCTCTTAGATCACAAATCAAAACAGAGATTCAGCCACATGCCTGGGTGAGTATGGCTTGGAAATTTTACAAGTGTAATTATACTACTGTTATTTTAACTCCATGTTTGGCATTTTTACTATGAGATAAGTACACATGCTGAGAGCTACTGACATATAACTAATATGGTCTAACTGATCTGGTATACTGCTTTTACTGCTTGTCCCACTTGAGACATCCCCAGGATTGGTTTTCTTCCTTTTTGTAATCACAAATTCTGCAGGGCTGATGGCTGCCTTCTTGGTCCCAAGAAGTAATTTACCTACTTGGGAGATTTACAGGATGTTACTCATTTTGTTCTACCCTGTTCCTCAAACATGGCTTTTGTCTCTTCTTGTGGAGGAAGAAGGTAGTGTCTGGTTCATCATTTGCAGGCTTCCATTGAAGTTGTCAGCACATTCATGGGGTTAGAGCAGACAGTTATGCAAGTCCTGTCTGCAGTGCAACAGAGCACAGTCATCTTTGGCTGCTCACATTCAGAACAGTTACTAGAGCTAGACTTAAATCTGCTTTTGCCTTTACTTTGCAGACAAAACCCCAGGGATGCCCTGGGACAGACTTCTCCTGGGGAGTTTTTCAGACAGAAGTTAATAGAAAGCTGACCAGCTGCTTTATGGTGATGTAGAAGGGCAGCACTCTGGGATCACTTCCACCCATCTGGCATGTGGGCCACTGCCAGAGTACCTGCCTCAGCAGGTGCACAGGGATCTCCTGCATTCTGCACTTCTCCAGCACTGAAAACACTTGACATCAGTGGATTCATTTGGGATGCTTTCTGGGCTACTCTTCTGCCAGAGCAAACCAGTTAGGCAAGTGAGGTAGATCCACTGCACAGCTAAGGGTTTGTGTTACACCAGAGTGATAGCAGCTTTCTAGAAGGGCCTTTATACTTACACTGCCTCCATTCATAGCAACATACAACTGCAGCAGTGAACTCAGTCCTTCAGGCCTCATGGCTCTCTTAATTCTGGCCAAGTAGCTCTGCTTTCCCACTGGCACAGAGGGTGCAGCTTGGGCAAGTTGAGGGAAGACCTGGAGATAAGAAGTCCATCACCTGTCAGCCTGCTCAGATTTCAGCAACCAACCATCTAAATGGGGACAGGACGGCTTCTCTAGCAGGTATTGGTCTTTGTTTGAAACATATCATGTCTGTTCTTAATTAGAGTATCCCAGAGTGATCCTTCCCCTGCAGCAAAGGAGCATTCCCTCCTCACCTTTAAATAGTGCACTCAAAGATCAGACTGTGCTCAATGGGGGAAAGTCTTTGCAGAAAAGTTACTTCATTCACAAACATGCCTTTGTGTCTGCCTTAAATAGGGAGAGCTGCTCCTTGTTCTCTCGTTGCACCTGTCTGTTTCAGTAAAAATGAAAGGAAGGTATCCTGGAACCAGGTTAAAGCAAAGAAAGGCTGGTACTGAGCATTGGTCTTCATGCAAAAGGTATGTAGTCCTTATCAGGAGGGTTTTGCATCCTGTCTGTGCTGAAGCCCTCTTCATGCATGCTTTGCCTTGCATAATTTTTCCTGGGCTTTCTGATCTACACTAGTCAGAAGAGCGTACTCCTGAAAGTTACTCTATGTTTTGAGTAGACAATATGCCAACACTTGAATATTGACATGTAGCCCATGATGTTTTGGTGGCTTTCCTAATCCTTTGTACAAGAGGGCCTTTAAAGAAGAGGAGCAGTTACTTAATCACTCCAAGTTTTGCTGAAGACCGACGAGCAGAGGTGCTGGACTGCTCAGATCCCACGCTCCTGTGTCACAAAGGCATGCAGATAGGCCTTTGTGGCAAACAAGATAAAGGCACAACAGGTCTTAATCCTCTCCATGCCCATGGAGACAACATTTCTTAGATTAGCTCAGTATCTGTGCTGTGTCCTGGTCTGAACCCCAATTGCAAATCCTCTGAGGCATGGTCTGATGTTCTAATTACTATGTTCTCTGTTATACTCCCTCCAAAATCAATAGTGAGACAACATGATCTTCAAGACCTCTTTGTCTCTAGTGGAATACACTTTTTACAGAAGATGTCATGTATTTCTTCCAATAATCACAGGTTAAACCTGGGAAGTTGGTTTGGGGTAGGAAAGTAGACCTGAGCTTTTCCACAGCTTGTCTTGGTATTCTGCATCTTTTCCTGAGTTTTGGCATGATTAGAGGCACTAAGCTTGACACAGATAGTACAGAGTGGCCAACAGCAGAACTTAAAGACAAGTGGGTACTGTGGTACCTGTAGTAGAGTATCCATTCAAGTGTACAAAGGACACTTCCCTGACTAACAATATGGTTGCTGTCTCTGAAATGAGTTTCTTTTCTGATGACTAGGCCAGCTGGAAAAAAAAAGTGGAAGAAACTTCTAAGCCAAACTCTGGGGCAGCAGCATCTGATTGGCAGGCAGTTCATCTGCTACGTGCTTTTGCAGAGTTTTGATGGCTTGGCATGGTCATCTTCAAATCTCTGATCTCTCCAAAAGAAGCTATTTTCCACAGAAGAAAAGTCTTTGGCCTACAGTATTTTTGGCAGATGCATCTATGGATGTGATGTGGAATAGGCCTTGCAGCCAAGCCGGTTGCCAGATGTCATATTTGGCATTGTCTTTGGGTTGAAGATCATGATGCTAAGCAGATCCTCTCTTAGCTTTGAAGCTTACTTGCTCTCAGCTTTTCAGTGAACCACTGGAAAAAGCAGCAGTTGACAATGTTAAGGAAGATCAGGTGCCCCTTTAAATTCAAACCAAAATGTTGCTTCCAGAGGTTCAGGTATCTCTTCTGTCACCAGCCTCAGCAAAAGTACAACAGGGTTAGTTCTACTTCAAGAGGAAAGAAACTCTGCCACTATTAGATCTAAATCCTCTTTGCAGTGGAGTCTCCATTTTTCTTTCCTCTCTTACAACACTGTTTGGGAACTCAAAAATGATCTCTGACCAGGCCTGAGTTTGACTATGGTTTGTTTAGGGGTTTTTCCTTGCCACACAGTACTATTGTGAGTGCTTTTGCAGAGAATTAATTGTGCCATCTCAGCTTTTCATCAAATGCCCAATAGCTAAGCACCTAGTAAAACACATCTGTGCTCAAAAGAGAGCCCACATAGTCCAACTTCAGCAACAAAATCTTAAGTAGAAGCAGAACCAGAAGTAAGGACCACTGGTATCAAAACTTCATTTCCCTGTTCATGAGGAAATGGTGGTGGAATGCATGGAAGATGCTTGTAGGTTTTGTTGGTGGTTTTTTTTTTTACCCTAAGATATCTAACAGTATGCCTGTGCAGTCCTTCTGACTTTGTACTAGTTCTCTGCCCATATCAGCTGGCCAATGGTAAATTGCTTGTCTGCTGCTATGCTCACTGGGTTTTTCTGGCCAATTTTCTGGCCACCATCAGTTTTAGGCTGTTCTTTGAACAGGCTGTTCTTCCCACACCTATTCTGATGTATTTGATGGCATCCTCTGACCAGCAAGGAGTGGATCTCCTCTCCTGGTCAGTCTCTCAGCACTGTTAGTCTGGAAACAGAGAAGAAAAGCTCTGCTGACTTTGTAGACCTAGGATAATTTTATTCCTGGAGATTACTGGGGATCTGCATGATTTACTTCAATCCTTGTACTTATTCTCAAAAGAAGTAGATTTTTTTTGTTCTTTCCCACAAAGATACAGAAAGGGCAAAACCATTTCTTGGGTTTGGTCTAAAACTACTCCTTTTCACACCCAGTCCACAACAGCAACAGAAGAAAGCCAGCATATTAAAGGAGCATGAGCTCAGAAAAAGCATTTGATGTGCACTAGGCTGTAAGAAGAGCTTCAGTCTTGCTCATTTGCAGCCTGAACACAGAACAGTAAAATCAAATGCTGGTCAGCTAGATAAAGTGGTCCTGTGAAGGACAAAATCCTGGGCAGAAATTATTTGCTCCTCTGTAGAAGACACATTCAATGTTTGATACTGTTTTCTGTCTGGTGTAGCAAGCTCAGCCTTTAACATCTTCAGATCTAGGATGTCTAATTTCATGTTTGTTTTAAATTTCCACCACTGCTTCCTTCATCCCATCCTCAGTGAAGCTAGGAGAAAGGAGTTTATAACTCCTGTTATAAGTTTATAACAGTATGTCAACCAGTCAGTCCTCATCAGTGGTTTTTAACTAATCAGAGTGGTTTATGCACACAGATGTAATGTAGATGAGAACTGAGGATTAGAATAGATCTTGACCTGGTTTACACTTAGTTACTTTATTTGCTTTGCAAGGTTATTTGTTATCACTTGCCAACTCAGAGAAGTCAATGTCTTCAGTGCTTCCTTCCAAGTATTTGAGTTGACTGTCTGTACAGAGTTAATGCAGTTGGTCTGGGAGAAGCACTGAAGACATTTTCAAATCAAGCAGAAAACAGTGCATTTCATTTCTCATTCCCTGTAGTAACTGTGAGGTAAAGACATTCAGAATGGCCCCATACTCAGAAAGGACAACCTCCAATGTTCATGGAAATAGATCACAGTTGTTGTAATTTTTGTATATGAGCTGAAGTACATTTGTTTCTTTCTGACTTCAGCAAAGACTTACCTGAGCAGTTCCACTAAATAACTCTGACAGTATAAAAGATGAAGGCAAACTGTGCCAGTATTAAAGGAGGTGATATCTCTGCCCTGTTCTAAAAGTGATTTGGGTGACTACCTTTTGCAACTGATGCATTGATGGTATTCCTTATCAAGTGCTGATGGCAATGGGAAGGCAATTACTGTAAATATAATGGTTGTTACACTTCACTCTTTCTGATTTTCTGTGTTTCCTAGACACCTGGTCATTCCCATTTTCAAACCTCACTACGACAAGTCTTTCCCAAAGACCCCGTGGCTTGGCTTTGCTGTTTTGGCACTCACCTTCATAACTCTGTGCAAGATTGTGTCGGATGATGTTCACTGGCTGATCAGGAAGATTTTTGGCTGGTGACTGGCTGTTAGGTACCAGAGAGTTGGCATAATGCCACTGGCATTCTCCATTTGTCTGCAGCGTGCTCAAGAAAAACCGAGCCACTTCACAAGGTGCTCCTTGAGACTGCCCAAACTTTGAAGGCAGCATTTGCTTTTTGCTACTGAAGACATGAGAATCTACAGGGAAGTGTCCATAATGGTAAGAGAAAGGCAAGCTATATGATGGGGCATATAAAAGTTCACTGTTTTCTGAATGGAAGTTTTGTTCTTGAAAGGTGGCAGCGTTCACTGCAGGGCTGGATCGCCAGTTTCCCACCTGGCTACATTCCAGTTTGTCTGTTTGGAATGAGCTGTATTGCTGGGGGAAAGCAAGGGGAAAAAAAAAAGGAGGGGAAGAGAGTTAAATCACTAACTTTTATATGAAACCACATAACATATCATTGAGGCACCCAGAGCTGGGCCTCCTTGAAGTGCAATCTCACCGGCTTAAGGGGCTGGCTCACCAGTGCATTTAAAGTTCCTTGTCTTCACAATAACTTTACCTTCACTTAAATTGGGAACTGAGTATGATTTTGTCATCCTCATGTTAAGGTTTTCTCTCTCTACAACTACCTGAAAGGAGGTTGGAGTGAGGTGGGAGTTGGTCTCTTCTCCTGGGTTAGCAGTGAGAGGACAAGAGGAAACGGCCTCAAGTTGCACCAGGGGAGGTTCAGATTGGAGATCAGGAAACATTTCTTCCCAGCAACAGTTGTTAGGCATTGGCCCAGGCTGCCCAGGGCAGTGGTGGAGTCACCATCCCTGGAGGGCTTCCAAAAGCATCTAGCTGTGGTCCTTAGGACCATGGTTTAGTGGCATGGTGGTGCTAGGTTGATGGTTAGATTTGATGCTCTTAGAGGTCTCTTCCAACCTTAATGGTTCTGTGATTCTGTGTATTTGATAATTTTGCCAGTTGGATTTTAGCTAGTAAGTGTAGGCAGTTGTAAATAGCAGAGGGCAGAAGGTTGTTGTAAAGCACTGGAAATCACTGAAAAATGGAGTAGCAGACCATGAATATGATTTTGCATATGTTGACATGTCAAGCTTTGGAATGATAGGAAGGCAAAATCTGTCCTTCTCATAAGGTTCTATCACAAAGTTTGGTTCTGGATGATCTTTACCCTGTCCAAAGCACTCTGCAACAGCAATTGATAAGGAAATATTGCTGGAAAAGTTACCTGTTGTGGGTAAGGAGTTGTTCTGAGTTTTGCCTTCATTTTATTACTTTTGGGTTTTACTGTTTTCCTTGTTTCCTGTGAGGTAGATACTGAATTTCTGCATGAAAACTGTGACTTAGAAATGGTAACCTGGTCCAGTGACAGCTGAAGTTCCTTATACTCAATATCTCTGCAAAAGAACAGTCCAATCAATTACATACTCAAACATCCCACCCAGCTCCAGAAGAAATCCTTTGAAAATACATGTTAGCTTTCTCAATGTTTGCATTTTCATTCTCCCAAGATTTTCACTGAGTGAAAATGTGGCTTTTCTGACAGTCTCTAGACTTTTGTTTCTGCTCTGTTCTCTTCAATTTTATCTGCCCCATGGACAGGGCAGGTTTTAGTACAAAAAAGGCTAAAAACCAAATCAGAACCAGTCTGTGGATTATATTTTGAAACACTAATTGATACAGTTCAAAAACCATGTGGGTGTGGTACTTAGTAACATGGTTTAGGGGGTATGGTGGTGATAGGTTGATGGTTGGACTTCGATGATCTTAGAGGTCTCTTCCACCCTTAATGATTCTATGAGTAAATGGTCTGCTCTGGTTTTGTCAGTAGCAACAGTGGAGCATATTTCTGAAAGGATAACTAGAAAAAAACCCTACTTTTTTTCTCCATTTCTACCTAAAACTCAATTCCATCACTATTTGATGGTGAATAGCCTAGAAGTAAATTCAACTCAAGAATAGCAGTAGCTTTCACTGTGTATTTGGACAGCCCCAGTTCTGATGCCAATTACAGAACTGGGGTCCAGGTCTGACATAAATGGCTACAAGCTACAAGAGGGGAAATGTAGATTGGAGATTAGGAGCAATTTCTTTACCAGGAGGGTGGTTAGGCACTGGAACAGGTTGCCCAGGGAGGTTGTGGCTGCCCCATCCCTGGCAGTGTTCAAGGCCAGGCTGGATGTGGCCCTGGGCAACCTGGTCTAGTGATTGGCATCCCTGCTCATGGCGGGGGGGTTGGAACTAGATGATCTTTAAGGTCCCTTCCAACCTGAGCCATTCTATGATTCTATGATGATAAATGACTACAAAGTAGCCTTACATCCAAGCATATGGTGTATGAGGTAATCACTAGGAATACTAGCTCTTTATAGCTCAATGTAATTAAAAGAGGAAGGACACGAGGAGTGCAAAGTGGCTGTAACATGCAAGCACAGAGTGATCCCAGAAGACACCAGTAAAGCAACTGTAAAGGAATTCATTAGTAATGACTCCATACTGACACCCCAGAATGGTACAAAGTGTTTTGACTTACGTAAGGACATAATTGACACTCACTATGCAGTGAGGCCGTGATGAACGGCTGTTATGGACGATGGTAGCGTAGCTCTGGACCCAAACCCAGCCTCCGTGCTTGGACAGCAGTCGATAGTATTTGGTTGTGACTTGGCCTTTCACCAGCACTATGAAGACAATTTAAAACAAAAAAACAACCAACATTTCACATTGTTTGGGCTTGTGACCACTTCCTGGAGAGATTTGCTTGCAAGGCAGGGACTTTTCTCTCTCCTTTAAACCTCTCTCTTCTCCCCCTAACCTCCCCTGCACAGGTATCGGTCCTCTCCTTTCACATAGGTGCACAAGGTCACATTGTTGGTTACATGCAGTGGGTTACAAACTGTTAAGGTTTGCCTTCTTTTCCAGTTCACCCTGCACTCTGATGCTTACACTCTGCAAAAACTCTTGCTGTTTCTAATCTAGCTGAAAAAGAGAAGCTAGAGGCAGCAGAAGTATTTTGAAATGGACAGAAGTAGCTTGTATTCTTCCAGTGTATCTGGAAGCACTTTTGTCATTCATGGCTTGATAGATTATTTTGCAATGTATTTTATGCTATGATATTTTCTCCTCTGTAAACTCTACATTTTGAAGATTGATTTAAAAGCATAGAATTAAAAAGCTATTTGGTTCTTAAGCACACAAATAAAGACAAGTAGAGAGTGAATCAGTTATCTGAGAGATTTCACTAGAAGTAAACAAAGATTCAGTGCAGCAATGCCTAGTAAGTTTGTTCTAAAAATGTCTTTGAATAATCAGCTCTGTGCCATGGAATCCCTATGTGTCTTGGTGTTCTATAATCCAAATGGTCCAGTTCTAGGAAATGATGCTTATATTTTTTGCCCTTATCATCTAACAGGTGTTTTCTGTAATGTGGCCTAAGCTTTTCAGAACTAGGTCTTTGTGCCAGTCTAATGGTCAGGTTTTCCTTGAATTCAAGATGCCTTGTTACACAGTCTTCCAAGATAGGAATTAATGCTGTAATGGAGCACTACAGCAAGTTCTTCCATGTGCTTTGGGACTAGTTTTAACTTTCTCTCTCACTGATATTTTGAAATCCCTCTCTTAGCTCTCCAGCTAAGAGAGTATTTAAAAAGATGTGAAAACCACTGAGGACCACAGTGTTCAGCTTTCCTTCCTAATTATATGGATAAACCAATATTTCTCCTGGGTCAAGGGAGGACCCTGTGTCTCCTGCATTTTTACCAATCTGAGGAAAGTCTGACCTTGGCTAGGAGACAGCAGCTGAGCTTCCGCTACAGTAAATGAGGTCAATATCCGTTTGTCTCTGGGTTAAATTTGTCTCTCTGTTTGATGCTGACTGGGAAACCTCAGAAATGAGAGTGAGGGAAATCCACTACCAAGACAAATCTCAGACTTCATGGTGGCCTCTGTTGCAATCAAACTGGGAGGATTCAGTGGCTTTAGCCCTGGCTCTTAGAGGTACCATTTGTAACTGGGTGTTCCGCTGTTGTGGTTTACTCCTGGTTTAGCAGGAAAGCTGAAAAAGGCACTGGGCTGCTTGGGCTGGTCCTCCTGGTCTGTCATAAATGGCTATTTTAAAAGGCTCCAGCAGGCTCATGGGCATGTGCCTGTGAGTTCCTAGCCTGCACTTAAGAATATCACTAAGAAAAACAGACTTCTTGGTTCCACACTCGCAGCAGGTTTTGTTTTAGCTTCCCTAGCACACACAACCTGGCATGTCATCAGTCCAGCCCTTGAGCAGCTTGTTCAGTGGATGGTGCCCTAGCAGAGCCTACAGTTCTTTTACCCACTTAAAAACTAGTGCAGCTGTGCCAGAAGGTTTGGTTGCTGGAGAAGAAAAAGCAGAGTCAATGCCACAGACTGTGTAAACTGTGCTCTGCTCTAAGATGGGTTCTAGAAATACATAGGTTGACTTCCAGGAAGCAACAAAACAGTTTGGTGATGACATCAGCTGGGGCTGGGGCTTGCCCTGCCAGGGCACAGAGATGTGGCTCTTGCAGAAGACTGGGGGGGGGGGGGGGAAGGGNGGATGCACAAAATCCTCCCCACAGAGAGCCAATGTTACAAATGAAATTATTTCTCTTGAGGCCAGAAGACTATTTTCTCTCTACTGGAACAGAGGAATATTTTCTCTCTACTGCAACAGCATCTTTCTCCTGTCTTTTAAAATGTAAGTTCCTTAGGCAAGGCCTCTTTATTTGTCTGGCCACACATCTCCAGTTGCAGAGCAAATGCTGTGTATATTGATGGTGCTACAGAAATAAATAACACCAGTTCAAATGCCAGAAGCTTTTTCATATAGCTGGAAGCTAATGAAATGTTTAAACCAGGAAACACTGTTTTCTGCCAGCACACCTCAGGCAAATATTCACAACTACAGTTTCCTCATAGTCTGATGGTCTTCTTATAGCCTTTCTAACTTCTTGTCCTTGCTGTTTCCTTTGTTTTGTTCTCTGTGCTGCCTAACTTAAACTTGAGTTGCTTTAGGTCTTCAGTTTGGGATATTTTTTTTTCCTCTTTGAAAAAGCAGTTGGTTACCCTAGTTTAGGGTTGCAATTTTTCCCTTTTTTTTTCTTAATAGCCTTATTAGGTGTAAGATGTTTCCCTGGAGCTTTCTTCATCAGATGACACTTAATCATCAGATTGCTTTATAGAATGGTATGTCAAGCTTGCCAGCCTTATAACTGTTCATGTTCCTAAGACATTTACTGATGGATAGTGGGGGAGTTATAACAGTGCTCCCCAGAGGAAGTTTGTACACTTTACATCTGTTTTAATGATTCCTTTTACTTGCTATTCTGACTGTGATTCTGCACTGTTCTCACTGTTGCCCAAGCATTAGCCATTATTTTTTGCTTCTTGGCACTTCCTTGCTTTGAAACTTCCAAAAAAATTTCTATGCATGTCTTACATTTTTCTTCTGGTTTAAAATTTTCTATAGTTTATCTTTGTAATTCAGTAGCTAGAGAACTGGCTTTAGTTATTCTGTTTGGTTAAGGGCTCTTTTTTCTTGTGGGAGGAGGTGGGGGGGGTGTGTTAATTCAGTAAACACGATGTGTCTCTATTTAAATCTCCAGTCACACCTAGCTCAAACTGGCAGCCAAAATACAAGTCTTCTACTGTGCACACACAGAATGATCCATGGAAAACTGTGTACTAGAGATGATTGTAGCTATAATGGAATCACCTCTAGACTGGTTGACATAGGTCTTTCAAATGGTCTCATGAAAATGATGAGTGATATTTTGTACAGGTCAACAGTCATAGCCAGATGCAGATATTAACACTGCAAAGAGAATGCCCCAAACAGGACATTAGCATATGCCCTGGGCATTCTAGTTTGTAGTTTGCAATGGCCCAAAGTATTCAGTAGTGTTTTGGTAAATATTAAGTGCTGTAAAGCTTGGTTTCTGTGTTCCCAGGTGTAGCACACACTACCACCAACAGAATTTGGCACTTGGAACTTCAGCACCGATTTGCCAAATGCAGTTCCATCCTCCTTTATATTCCAGATCCTCACCAACAGCACATATTAAGGCAAAGAACTGACTACTTTCTCCTTCAGGAAGCCTAAGAGAAGGATTTGAATCTGGCTGCTTGCAGCCCACAGGAGCAATCTGGAAAAAAAATTCATTAACATTGGGGTTTGGATGTCAGCTTTGCATCGTATAGGCTGCAGCAGACTGAGCCAAATCCAGAGTTCAGCTATTCCCTCAATTTGCTTCTCAAATTAATGTGCTACTGAATGAACTACTTCCCAGATCCAGATGTTTGAAGATATGATTAGTGTCTCTGTTGGCAGATGAGGAATTATTAAACATGTAATTTTTTTTCCTGACACTCCATTCTCCAAACCTCATCCACATGGTATTAATGAACATTCAACTAAGGATTTTTTGGGTTTGCATGGACTTCAAACATGAGATGATTATTACTAACATATTTCAGAGAAATAGGGAACTGTTGCATAATATTTCTTTTAACAAGAGAGGCTGGTAAAGTTCAGATTTTCCCTTCTCACTCACTCACTTGCTTTTCTGAGGTTTTTTTTTTAGTTTTGGGTTGTTTTTTTTTTCCCTCCAAGAGTTCACCACCCAGAATCAGGTCCAAATTTTCAAAAGAGCCTAGATCCTTTAAATAGAAAAAGTGGCCAGATATGTTGGGTATTTTTTTTCAGCACAGCATATTGAGTATCTAGCTTATTTGCAGAACTAATGGTTTCCTTAAGTGATAGCCAAGCCCTTTTGAAAACCTAGCTCCAGTCAATGTTTGGAAAGCTTTCTCTACTTTCCAGCAGAGTGCCTGTTGTCTGCAAAACTTCTCACTCTACTTAATGTGTTTCAGTCCAGCCTTGCTTTTACTTACACAGATGATGAGCATATCGTAAATGGAACACATCACAACCATGAACATGGTGGTAGAGGGTTTTTTCTATCAGATCTTGAGGCTCATATCCAGTCAATTCAGTCACCCTGGAAAAGGAAGATTCCATAATAAGCAAAATCTCTAGGAATATTCAGTTTCATTAACCGAACTTGTGCCAACACATCAGTTGCCTAAAAGCTGTAGGGCAAAATGTTAGTTTTGGAAAGAGAATCCTCATCTGTATAAGAAAATGAACCCTCTCCACTCAGCCAAAGCAAGGTGCAGGTATTCCCTGGCCAGCCTTACACACAGGCAGGAAAAAGAGTTCTTTTACTTATTTCCACTTTGGGCTTTTGCCACTGCCATGCACAATCCTTTGCACAAAGATCCAGTTGAGGAGTTGCTCCTGAAACAATCAAACCACTCTTGTGGACTGCTGACACGTTTTTGTTGGCTTTTGCAAACATACAAGTGTAGTATGTATGTCAGTCCAGAGAGACTGTGATCATGGTCTGTGAGGAAATTCATGCTAACACCTAACAGAAGAAGGAAGCAGCAGCTTGTTCCAGCTGAGAATGTGGAAAGCAAAGGAGCTCTGAAGACCACAGGTTAGGGAAAAGAAGGTTGAAGTTAGACTTCAGAAAAAAGTCCTCACCTGATGAGAAGTAGAAAAATGGAACAAATTTGGAACTGTAGCACCTCTGCAGATGTTAAAGAACTAGGCTGTACTGCTCAGACTTAAGACTGCATCAGACCTGAAGGGTCAAACTTCATGGTTCAAAATGGACTTTTGCTGCTTTAGCACTCTTGCTTGAGAACAAACATCCTTGAAGTACATTATGGAAGTCTGCAGTAACATGGCTTGCTCACCTAGTGTTGTTGGGAGTGTTCTGTGCTGTCAAGGGCTTTCTTCACCTCAAGAGGAGAACAGAGCTACCATACAAAGGCATGCCTACATTCACAAGCAACACAGCCCATTAGCAGGCAGTCTTTAGAGTAGAATTGTTACTGCTGAGCATCTGCTTCTGCAACAGCAGGTACATATTTTAATTTCAGGACTTTTACCTGGGAGGAGCTCCAGTCTAGACCTGTGAATTGAAAGCTTTATCATAGTTGGGAGTGCTTTAGACATGCTCTTGAAGTTTGTCTCCCAGTTTAGATTTCTCCAGGAGGGATCCAGGTCACATGCCTGAGGCCTCTGCATGACATGAACTACAGTGCAATGAGTGGGGACAGTCAGGACATTCACTTCAAAAGGATGCTTTTGGTCTGAACTTGAACACTGATGAGGATACAAAGACAGTAACACAGTAGTGTCTACAGAAAAGACTGCAGGGTCTCAAGCTAATCCAAACCCAAACAAAATGCCACAAACCTTAGACAGGTGTTATTTTTTCTGGTGGTGCAGCCTCACTTTGTTACAAGGAGACCCAAACTTCTGAAAAGCTTGAGTCTGGAAAGAAACTCAGCTGCTTGACTTCCTTAACACCAACCCAACCCCTCAACAAGCCACTGTAGGAAGCCTGGACTCTGGACACTTCTTTGACTGTGACAGAGCACCCAAGGAAACAGCACTTGCCCCAACCATCAGTTCTGCCCTCTAGAGTCCTGTAAAGCCTTGGTAAACCAGGCAGCAATGAATGCATAGGCTGCACCATGGAAACCAGAATGAGAGGACCCCTTTGGAGGGAAGTATCTGTGTCCTTTTCCCAGTGACCTTGATGAATGAACTCTTGCAAGTTTTACAAGGTATCAAGTGTCTAGAAAGGCTTATTTAGCTGCTCCTTCCTATGGCTTCTGTACTGGCCTGTCTGCTGTGACTGTTACCTCTGAAGATCTAGCAACACTTTTCCTTATATGGATGCCAGAGGCAACCTGAAGACAATTTTGGTTTATTCCTAGTATGTCCCTGCTCTGAGCAAATATCATTTGGTTTGCTCAGCTGGGACAGCAAAGGGCTTTGGTAATGCTTAATAGCCCTGATTGTCCTATGCATGGAGAACACCCATCTGCTCTTTGGTAAACACAGCTATGCAACAGTACTGGTTCTATCTGTGCTCCTGTCAACACCTCTGGTTATATTGTCTCCTCTGAAGACACTCATGGCTCCAGGCAGTTCCTCTTAGGCACATCATTTCCTTTTTCCACATGCAAAGACATGTTGCTAAAGCCCTTGTGCTTTTCTGTTGCTCTTACATTAAGTAAAGCATGCCAAAAAAAAAGGAGGGGAGGGGTTTGGGGAAGAACTCCAGGAACAACTGGTTCTTTGTATGTTAGCAGCTGATGACCACTATCTCATTGACTTAGCATGGAGGAAGAGCATGTTCTTGCATGGTAGAGCTGCCAGGCACAACTTCCCCACTGTCATGGGTGCAGGCTCTTTCTCACTGCTGCACATGAATATCAGTTCTACTTCTTGCAAATCCAGCATGCCAGGGAAATGAAAGAGTATGTGACATACAGCTCCTCATGCAGGGGTTTGAGAAGTGTGATTATCTTAGCAAGAGTGAAATTTGTTATGTTGGCTGAGAGTTGGGCTTTTCCCCTCAAGGTATCCTGAGCTGCACTGTACAAAGTATCATTGTATACTAAAAGATAACTGTGGTTCAAAAAGAGAGTGAATCATTTCACAACTGCTTCTGCTCCAGTTTTGTGCTCTCCTCAGCTGGTATGAGCCCTATCAGCTCATGATGACCCCAGCAAGTCATTTGAGGTCAGTGTTTCAGTTGTAGGGGTTTTTTTGTTTGGGTGGGGTTCTTTGGTTGGTTGGTTTGCTTGTTTGGCTTTTTTCTTTTTCTCTCTGTTTCTGATAAAGAATGATGGTGCATCCTGATTTCTTCTGCTAGCTTGTATGTTAAAAGTTGTGTCCTTTAAGGTAAAAATGTATTCCTGCTCATCTGCCAATTACTCACAGACTAAAGGAGGCTTTAGCTGACTCTCTGAAGCTGTAGGTAACTATACATTAAATTGTACAAGCTCTTGTATGTTGGCATTCAAGATAAAGTGTTGCCCACTCAGCTACCTGAAGGGCTTTGAAGACTCCCATGGGCTTTGTGTTCCAGATGTATTTTGAACAGTTTTATTTTACCATGGCTATTTTTATCTATTTGGAAAGCACTGTAGCTTCTGAGAACACTGAACTTTGAAAATGTTTTATGCCAGAAATGAAATAGCTGCTTACCTGGAATCTAGGAATATTAACTTTAAGTCCAAACTTGCTCTGAACATAAACATGTTACTGTGAAGTTTGATCTCAGTGATTGCACTGGGAGGTAAAGATTGACCCACAGCCACCAGTCCAACAATTTGGTAACAGGAATCATACAAAGACATATCTAGCATGTACTGCCTTATCTTCAGATAGCCACTGCAGTGGATCACCTGCCATGAGAAGAAAACACAGGTCAATATATGCTGGCAACAGAAGAGGCTGCAAGTCCACCCCATTCCAATGAGGTTACAAAGCAATGGAGCCTGCTGACACTGAAATACTGCATAGTCTGTTAAGGCTTCAGAAGTGCAGTTGATTTATAAATGGAGAGTAAAAGACAGTAAATACAGGTTTTTTTCTGTTTACTGCCAACATGATTACAGACTCACAGAATCCTTCAGGTTGGAAGAGACCTCTAAGAGCATTAAGTCCAACCAGCAACCTAGCACCACCATGCCACTAAACCATGGCCCTAAGGACCACAGCTAGATGTTTTTTGAACCCCTCCAGGGATGGTGACTCCACCACTGCCCTGGGTGGCCTGGTCCAGTGCCTAACAAGGAAGAAATGTTTCCTGATCTCCAATCTGAACCTCCCCTGATGATTAATGCAGTATCAAAGCAGATGCTCTTTGGTGACTATCTGGATGGCTTTCTAGTTAATACTTTATCTTCAATATAGATTTCTTTTAGATACAGTCAGAATTCCTGTTCATCACTCAAAAACATCTTGAAGTTACTCTTTTAAATGACTCTCACACACACAGCTGTATGTATAAACATTTACAGTTTAATGAGTTGTTATTCTGATAAAAAAACACTTTAAAAATCCAGTGGGGAGTAATGCCTCAGATTAACTGCAAAGATTAACTGCAGTACCTGTAAAGGCACTAGAAAGGAACTTAAAGTTGTCCATTCAAGTTCAGATGACACCCTTTAGACCAGATTCCTCAACACCCATATACAATTCCTAATGACAGGAGTGCTAACTTTGGAGTTAGACTGTAAAAATTCACAATGTCAGCCAAAGAGAAGGGGAAATTGTAAGCTGGGGACTATTCCAGAACATAATATTTACTTAATGTAGTGATGGTGTTTAGAAATCATTTGTCCTTCTGCCCATTTTCTAGCCCCAACAGCAGGCATATTACACATCCTTCAGCTTCATTTCTGTATTTGTTTGGCTGTTAACTATGGCCAGTGGAAAAGTGCTTAACACTCCTGAACAACCTGTTAAACAGTCATCTGTAAAAGGCTCCTCCTGTAGAACCAACCTTCCTTCCTCCTGTCCTGTCACCAAGTGATCAGTATGTTTAGCAGAAGGACAGCAGCAAGCAAAATTTAAGGTCTCTCAGCAAATCCTACTAATTGCTGTACTTTTTGATTCATGAGGTTTTCCTGCACTTCAGCTCATCAGGCAATATTTTCAAAAGAGAATAAATGTAGGCCAACATAGCTAGATGAATACTTCCTTAAATGTTTCACTGTGTAAGCTTTTACTAGTGAGCAAAAGAAAAAAGATGGTGATCTTCTGATTAGCAGTCATAAATGGAAGGAAAAACAACATCCAGAGATACCACCACTGCAAGCTCTGGTCTTTCACCTGCTTTCAAATTTAGCTTTGGGACAGAATCATTTTTGCTGGGAAGCAGCTGAGCAAACAGGGGTCCATGTAATGAAGAATTATCAGCCTAACCAGGTAGATAGCAGTGCAAACAGACAGCTGTATGTCTGGACCTTCAACACATTCCTTAAAAGAGCTTTGCTTCTCTTACATGCTTTGCTTTTCATTGTTAATGACTCAAACAAAATGAATCCTCACCAGATTTGGGAAGTGCCCTTCTCTCCTGGTGCTTTAGTGCTAGAATTATACTGTGTAGCTCCAAGAGCAGGAAATGCACACTGGAAAGCTGAGCTACCTGCATGGCAGGTGTTATTGTGAAATCTCAGCATTTGCTGTGCCTTCTGATTTCATGCAATACATAGAAAAGTGATACAAACAAAAAAGATTTTATAAACAGGCTTGGTGGTTTAGTAGAATTCAACCCTGGGTTGATAGTAATGATTGTTTAGGGTAATATTACAGTCTCAGTAACATGGAGGTAATTCTGGTCAGAGCAATGAGGTGACTTGTGCAGCTGGGTGGCTGCTTAGCTGGAGCATAGCAACACCGAGGCAGAGGGAGGACTTCCAAGTTCCTGTGTCAAGGTTCCTGCATCACCTACCTCCAGCTCCATGGAGGAATAAGACCTAGCTGTGTGCTCTCCTTGCACCTCCCTGGATGTACTCCAGCCAGTTCCCCAATCTGGAAGATCAGGATGTGGGAATGTGCCACAAAGCAAACTCCAAGTCGCTGCAGGAGAGCCTAAAATTGCATTACTAAGGGAATCTGCAATCAGCAGGGGCATTTTTTGCATCTGTTCTGATTCTTTCTATCACATACTTTGCTTTCAGCTACACATATGTAAAAAAATCCTAAATAAATAAACTAACCACTTGATGAATACTTGAGGAAAGAAGAAAAAAAAGCTTATATACATTACCTTGTAGCCACTGCATGTCAATCCTGCATTCCTCTTGGCCAGGACACACTTCATCCTCAGGAAAAATGATCTCTCAATTTCATATTCTGAAAGCATAAACCACACTATTTATTTGTTACTGAAGACTTCAAAACTGTCCACAACATTGCCTTTCATGATTTAACAGATGTGTTTATGGCTCAACCTTAGGCAACAATAGAAGGCAACCATTCTGCTTTCCCACTGAATTCCTGCTTTCAGGATTTATTTCACCCTCATGTTAGGACCCCCTCTGAAAGCTGGACAAGTTAGCATGACTAGGTCTCCAAATTTCTGGGTCACAAGACAAACACCTTGTTTCTGAACAGCTAGGTACCAGCCCATCTTGGTAAAGGGAAGAAAATGTAACCTTTGGAGTGTAGGTGAATGAAGGTACTCTCCAAAATAATACCAGAATGAGAAACAAGAAGCTCCAGCTGGATGTCTGTAAGTCTGATGGAATTCATCAGGGGTTCTTATAGAGATGGTTGATATCATTGTGAGACCTCAAGGATTTTTCAATGCTCTTGGGAATCTGAAGAGGTCCCAGGTAACTGGAAGCTGGCAAACATTGTCCCAGTTTTCAATTAGAGCAACAGGAATGACCCTGGTAACTACTGACCTGTGAGTCTCACTTCTGTGCCTGTAAAATTATGGAGAAGATAGTGTTGGGAGTTATTTAAAAACACCTGAAAGACAACTCAGTCACTGATCACAGCCAGCACAGGTTCATGGGACACAAGTCCTGCTTGATGAACTTAATTTCTTTTTACCACAAGCTTACCCACCTAGTTAATCAAGGGAAGCCAGTTGATGTAATCTTTTTGGATTTCAGTAATGCTTTTGATGCTGTCTCCTACAGTACCTTTCTGGACAAAATGTCCAGCATACAACTAGACAAATACATAATGAGATGGATGAACAATTGGCTGATGGGTTAAGCTCAAAGTAAATAGGGTTCCAGCAGGCTGGTGACCAGGCATTAGAGGGGTTCTACAGGGATCCATTTTGGGTCCAGTGTTCTTCTGTATCTTCATAAATGACTTGGATGCAGGACTGGAAGGTTTACTGAGTAAGTTTGCTGATGACACCGAATTGGGAGGAGCTGTTGACTCCCTCAAAGGCAGAGAGGTCCTGCAGAGAGAGCTGGCTAGAATAGAGGGCTGGGACATCACCAACAGCATGGAGTTTAACAAGGGCAAGTGCTGGATTCTCACCTCAAGTGTTGTGTGCAGTTTTGGGCACCACAATATAGGAGGGATATGAAGCTGTTGGAGATCATCCAGAGGAGAGCCACGAAGGGTCTAGAGGGGAAGCCATATGAGGAGTGGCTAAAGTCACTTGATTCGTTCAGCCTGGGCAAGAGAAGGCTGAGTGGAGACCTCATTGCAGACTATAGCTTCCTCATGAAGGACAGGGCAGGAGCTGACCAATAATAGGACCCAAAGGAATGGCATGAAGCTCTGCTAGGGTAGGTTTAGATTGGATATTAGCAAAAGGTTCTTCACCCAGAGGGTGTTTGAGCACTGGAACAGGCTCCCCAGGGAAGCAGTCACGGTGCCAACCCTGACCGAATTCAGGAAGCATTTGGACAACACCCTCAGGCACAGGCTGTGATTTTCAGGGTTGCCCTGTGCATAGACAGGAGTTGGACTTGGTGATCCTTGTGGATCCCTTCCAACTCAACAGGTTCTCTGGAGATTTTGTGATTTTTAGCACAAAGTATATTTTAAGTATTCTTAACAACAGTCAGACATCATTAACAGTCCTGACTTTTTTTACTGTGAGTTGCAGTTTGGCAGAACACAACTGGATAAGGGAAAGAAAACTCATTTGGTGCTGCTCTGAATAGGAAAGCCCAGGAAGCAGAGGGGTTTTCAGATTTGTTGCAAGGTCTATTACCTCCTAACTCCTCACAGGGTTTGGTCCAAACTCCACTCTGGTCAAGTTGGAGTCTTTCTTTACTTCAATTTAACTGTTGAGTGTTTGTCCTAATTTTTGTGCATCCATCACCCAATTAGCACCTCCTAGACACACAACTGCAGTGGTTTGAGCCTTGGGCTGCTACCTGGCAACTGCTAAACTCTCCCTGTTAAGTTTTAAGCTTAAAGGTCTTAAGAAACAACCACAGGAAAAGGATTTAGGGAGTAGGGAAAAGAAATACAATATATAGTGCATCTCAACTAGTATCAGCCTTCCTGAGTATTTGATTTTTCCATTTATCTTCCTAATGCAAATCAGATCCGTATGGGTAAAAACCCAGGCTCTTAAATGAACTGGCACATAGAGAGGTTTAAATACAAATGGATGCAGTTTGGTGGGAGGAAGCCATACAGTACAGATCACTATTGCTGAAGCATGATCTCACAAGTAAAGAATGGACTGAACATCTGTGAACATCAGTGCAGTTCATGGCTTCCATACAGAGTTTCTGTGTGACCTGACAACAGTGCTCGTTTCTCTTTCTGCTGCATTCCCATGTACACAAAGTAAAGGTAACTTTCTGCCTTCCAAATGGCAAGAGAATAAAAGGACACACAGTAATGAGTGTACAAAGACCATCTTTGGACATGGACTGAGTTGCTTAGTGATTTTAGTAACTTACATTCTTCTAGAAAAAGATACATTAGTGGAATTGGAAGCAATGCCCTGAACTTCATAAATGTCCTGCTATAATACCTAAAAAAAGTCTCTTTCAGGAACAAACTCTTTCCAGGCACCTTATTTGTTAGCCTTCTAGTTCAAATGTTACTGCCATTTCCAAATGTTCCTGCAGACTATTGCACTGCTGTAGAAACACTCAGCTCCAACTTCACTATTCCAGCAGGAATGGGTTCTGATGCACAGTGTGGTCTTTAGGTGTCTATAAAGCTAGAGTAGTACCCAGACTCTGGGATTACAGGGGTTTTCCCTAATAATTTAAAAGTGGCAATTATTTCCTTAATTAAGAAGTGTTCTTTTCTCCTTGATTTCATGACAGATTGTAAGCCAGAGGTCTGCTTGAAATACTTGTCTTTGTAAATAGCTAAAGGCTCTTTAGCATACCAGGTGGGTGATCAAAACAAATCAAGGGCAAACTGTATGTATGTCATGCAGGAAAGAGTAAAGAAGGATCAAGTTACACCCTAGTACTAGGTGATATGGGGAGGGAGGGTGATAGAATTGTAATTCAGTAGTAGCTTTGTGTGAGTTGTGAGGCTGAAAAGTAATAATCAGTAGCTTTGTCATTGTGTGTGATCCACTGCAAAATAATATAACAGTAATTTAATAAGAATGTGCTTGTTAAAGTTATTGATCAATGAATTATTAGGGGTTTAGTGGTGTAAATAATAGTAGTAGCAAATACTAGACTCTTAAATCAGTTACATCTCATGCCTGCAATCTAATTAGGGAAGAGTTACTCATGAGGTAGCTGAGGACTCATCTATGAGCTTCCACTTCTGAGTCTTAAGCTAGCTGGTATTAAGATGCCTTAAGCAAACAAAAGGAGAGAAGGTCCACGTGGCCAAGCAGAGTCAGAGCCCTGTACACAGCACTCAAGGTGAGTCCACATCAATTTTAAATGCAGTGGGATAAACCCCTCTTTTGACTGGCTGGTTATGTTGTGTTTGATGCACTCCAGAACATGGTTTGCCCTTTAGGCTGCTAGAGCCATGCTCAGCTTAGCATCAAACAGCACCCCCAGATCCCTTCCTGCAGGGCTGCTCTCCAGCCACTCTTCTCCCAACTACTTGAGGTTTCCAAAACAGTGACCAGTCACCACATGGAGACAGCAAATTTTGCTGCAATTCCTGCTCAATTTCACTGCTGTTGTGCTCCTTACTCAGCACCATTTCTTTCAAAGACCTATTCTTCCAGCAAGTCCATCACATAGGACAAAATTGGTCTGTTTAGCTGCACCTTCTGTAGCATTTGCCATAGCCACCAGTAATTCTGACAACTGTATTGCTGGAGAAGGTTTTAACACAGTTTCCCTTTGTGGGTATAAGTATTACAGCATGGCTCTTCTTTTCTCTCTTCCCCCTTTACTTTCTGTGGCAGCATCTATCTTCACTCTTTACCCCAATGTGACTCATTTCCTTCTCCCAAACAATTTCTAAATAATTGGGAAATTGATTCTTCTTTTCCTTAGCAGTTGAATAATTTTCTAAGTTTGCACATTTGTCTGTTCAAGCTTTTTTTCACTAGTCAGGAAAATGCCTCAATAGCTGCTACAGCTAAAAAGAAACCTCCACCCTCTCTTCTAAATTGCTAACTATCTTGAAAGGTTCTGATGATAGCCTCCTGAAAAGCAGACCAACCATCTTAGTACAACTTTTAACATTTCCCAGAACTTATTGACGTTGTGTTTATCTGCTATGGGAATTGGAGATGAAAAGCAGAGCTTTTTCTAAATGTTCACCCTCCCATTTTTGGCACAGTGCTTTTCTTTATGCAGTTATGTGGAAGAGGATTGCAGGTCTGTTTTTCTATTCCAGCTAATTCCAATAGTTGTTATAACTTGGATTTACTTATGATAGCAAAGTTCTGATTTTGCTTGCCTTATATCAATGTTTAACATTTGAAAGTGATTGGCCTCTCCCCTCTGCTCCATAAAACATTTGTTGAAGTCTTTTTAACAATGACCTGTGAAATTCTCAGGTTTTATTCAAGAATTTCAATTTTGCTTTTTTCCCCAACTGGGTGATTAGTTATAATTGGAAATGAAAAGCTGATGCAAGGACAATACTGGTTTTGATCAACATAATGATATACTTTGAGCAGATTTCTCTCTCTTTTCTGCTGCTCTTCTTTGGGAGGATGACAGACTGAGAGAGTTGGGGTTGTTCAGTCTGGAGAAGAGAAGGCTCCCAGGAGACCTTCTGGTGGCCTTCCAGTATCTGAAGGGGGCTGCAAGAAAGCTGGGGAGGGACTGTTTGGGAGGTCAGGTAGTGATAGGACTAGGGGGAATGGATGCAAACTAAAGGGGAGATTTAGATTGGATATTAGGAGGAAGTTCTTCTCTGTTAGGGTGGGGAGACACTGGAACAGGTTGCCCAGAGAGGTTGTGGAAGCTCCATCTCTGGAAGCTTTTAAGACAAGGCTGGATGGGACTGTGGGCAACCTGATCTAGTGGGAGGGGTCCCTAGCAGGCAGGGAGGGTTAGAGCTAGATGATCTTGAAGGTCCCTTCCAACTCTGGCAATTCTAGGATTCTATGTAACTGAGGTTACCAAGATCCTGACTTTTCAGTATGTCTACTAGCAGATATTTTAGTAAAATTGAAGTATATAATTTATAATGAGTTTTATAAGGGGAGGCACTGCAAGTCAGAGTCCACATTCATGTCCAAGAGATCCCTTTCAAATGCACCACTTTTTGTTTTGTTTTGTTCCCAAACACCATGTTTCCCTTATCTGATTCAGGAATGTTTTGCTACTCCATTATCTTACATCTTACAGAAGCTCCCTCCCTGAAGCACTGCTACAATGTGGTTGAGGAGATTCAGTAAAAGCTATTAATGCAGCAAGTGTAAATGGCTTCATTCAAATCCCAGTCCAAACTTATCCATGTGTTAACATCCTCACAGAGCTGAAACACAGCAACCTGTCAGTGAGAACACAGGAAAACATTGCTGTCTGTGGACATACAGAAGATGCATTTCTTTCTCACAAGCACCAAGTACCATTTCTACACAGGATGCCTTCTCCTTTAATCCATCTTCTTTTCTTAGCTTAGTATACTCTGCAGTATGGTTTGACTACAAGCACTAGTCAAGAGTAAAATAACCTGTTTACATTTTACAGCTTTGTGTTTTCTAAACTCTCATAAACAGAACAAATGTCATGGTAAAGAAAATGAGGCTTGCTATTTTTATTCAATCATTTTTTCACTCCTATCACACAGGACTGCCAAACAGGATTCTCCAAGCATTTCTGTGAAGTTATGGTTAGCCTTTTGCAAGCCAGAATTGTCCATCCCTAGGGCTGCAACTATGAAAGCCATCTTTACTTTGTACTCCATCTTTCATCTCTTCTGAAAAAAAAAAAAGTCCCCAAACTCTGTGGTTTGCACAGTGGATTGAGAAAAAAGATCATCATAGTTTTTTCCACAGCTTCACAGAATCATTAAGGTTGGAAGAGACCTCTAAGAGCATCAAATCTAACCATCAACCTAGCACCACCATGCCACTAAACCATGGCTCTAAGGACCACAGCTAGATGTTTTTTAAACACCTCCAGGGATGGTGACATCACCAGTGCCATGGGCAGTCTGTGCCAATGCCTAACAACTCTTGCTGGGAAAACACTTTTCCTAATCTCCAATCTAAACCTCCCCTGGTACAACTCAAGGCCATTTCCTCTTGTCCTCTCACTGGTAACCTGGGAGAAGAGACTGACCCTCACCTGGCTCCAACCTCCTTTTGGGCAGTTGTAAAGAGAGCCTCCTCTTCCTCAGCCTAACCAACCCCAGTTCCTTCAGCCACTCCTCACAAGACTTACTCTCCAGACCCTTCACCTTTCATACCTTTCATTTCCTCTAAGGTAAAAACTACTCTTTTATATCCTTTTGCCCATGCTCCCAAGTTCTTAGCAAAACAGAGCATTGCTTTATTGCAGAACCACTTTGTAAATTCAAACAGCTCAGCCTGCAAAGTGCACACTGCTACCCCAGGCACTGTTTAGAGAATGGATGTCTCCTCTGTCACTATGAAAAGCAGGAAGCAGCATTAAGAATGGTAGCTCTTGGCAGCTAATGATTCATGTTCTCTCCACGTGGCACCTTGGGTGCAATGTCAGATTTCAGCTGTACTGCAGGAGATGACAACTATTCTCAAAGGGCACATTTAGACATAGACTGGTTTTAGTACACTCTGCCTTAGTGGGCAAGTCAGCAAAAGTTGGGAAGCTATAAACATTTTAAAGGATTAGACTCTGAGAAAAAGCAGGTGAAACCAGTTGAAGACACACAATGTCTGACTCCAAATACACAGAGGGAAGAGCAGCACACAATGCTGAAGCCCTCTCAGCATTGCTTAATTGCTTGTTTCAGTTAACCTGCAGTGCAAATGCCTCTTATTTCACCTTCTTGCTTGCTTGTATTTGGCTGCACTGATGACAGATGGGCTGACTAATCACATCCAGCTTGCTCTACCCTGATATTTATTCTTACAGCTATGGTTCAGGAGGTGCACCATCTCTCAAAAACCTCCAGATGGATTAGTAAGGGTTACTATCCTTCAACATGCCCAACACTCTATGTTGCTAACTGTTAAAGAAAACTTTCTGCACAGATGGTTGGTGCAGACACACTTTTGACAGGAACAGCATTTGAGGGCTTAAGGTCCCAATTTATTGCAGTATGTGCATCTCACCTTGTGTCAGTATGTTGTTTCCTCTAAAGAGTTGACTAGAGAAGACTGAATGTAGTGAATAATCTTGGTACAATCCTCAACATTCAAATCCTGAAAGCCAGCCACTCTTTCAAACACACCCAAAATCACCTCTGGACAAGACACTTTGTAACCACTGCTTCACAAACCTTTGCCAGCATTGTAACCCCCACCATGCTACTAAGCTGGGCTGTGGCAGCTTAGATTTACTAGCCTGACAGCCATTTAGTTTTATGCTATGTAAAGGTGAAGTGAGGAAAGGGAACAACATCTGACATGCCTCCAGGAAGTTCTGGAGCTATTGTTGGCTAGGCAGAATTTCACATGGCACCACAACCTGCTAGATCTCCTGCAGTAAGCAGAGGAGATACACAGCAAGTACTGACTCTACTTTCAGACATAAATATAACCTTGCAGTCTTCCATTATTCAGAAACTACTTCTACCTCATCATCCCCACATTCTGGAGACCAGCCACCCTTCTAGATGGCTGCTTTTTGCCCCAGCAGGAGAATGTGGACCCAGTTTGTTATTTCCACTACTTGAAGAAACAGAAAAGCTTTCAGAGCTTTAAGTGCTCAAGTGAAGACAGCATGGATCAAAACCACTTCTCTATGTTATAAGAGATCAGTTTCTCAGGCCCACATCATGAAATAATTCCCACATTCCTCTTGGTTAGACATTGCATCTCTTAGGATAGAGGCCCAGGAATCCTGTCATCAGCCTGTGCAACAGATACAGGTGGTCTAGAGAGTGCAAAACTGAAGGGTAAGGCTTCACAGGTAGAAAACTAAACCAGAAGATACTAAAATGCTGTAGACCAGAAACATGTTAAGCAATATTTGGAAAGCCATGAAGGGCCAGTGAAGTCATCTGAGAGCTCAGCACAGCCAGTACATGTAATTTGGAAAAGATAGCAAATTATTATCTTTTTTTCTCTCTTTTTTTTTTTTTTCTTCTTTCTCTGCTAACCCATCCCAGTTGACAATAATGGATTCATTTTGTTACTCCTGGTGCAAAGTTGGCCTAAAGACTCATGTTCTGAGGCACACCCTACCTTTAATGTGTATATGAGTGTGATTATTCGTGTTCCCCACCCCAGCTATCCTCAGAAAGAGAGTCCAGCTGTTGACTTTTTTCATAGCAAGGGATCAGGACATATTGCTTTCCATTTCCATTTTCACTTGCTCATGCAAGTAAAAAGGCAACTGAAAGACTTTAAGTCAGTTAAAGCTGAAACTCTCCAAAGCCTCCACAGATCATGGGGCTTATGGCTTTCATTGAGTTATAGCCTGTAGACTTTTAAAGGCCAGAAAGGAGCATTAGATCATAGGTGTAACCTCTCCATTGCAGTTCATTAAACTTCAGTCAGTTACTCCTGTGCTGAGCCCAGTGACTTCTGTTTGCCTAAAGCATATCTTCTATAAAGGCACACAGCCTTGATCTAAAAGCATCAAGAGAGGAAGAAACCAGTGCTTCCCTCAGTACTATGTTCCTGTGGTTAGTCAAACTCCTACTTATAAACAAAGGCATTATTCTTAGTTGAGATGTCATGATTTCTGGTCACAGGCATTGGTCCTTGATGTGTTTTTTTCTTCTAAGACAGCTTTAGTTCTCAGTATTCTCTTCTCTGGGAAGAATGAACACAGTAATCAAGTCACCTCCCAAACTTCTTTTTGATAAGCCAAACAGATGGTGATCTTCCATCTCTCATTATTAACCTTTCCAATCCTTCAATCATTTTTGTGGCTCTTTTCTGTACTTTCTCCAATTTGCCTATTTTTTTTTGGAAGTGGATAATAGAGTTATACAGAAAAATCCAGTCCATTCCACTAATGCTGTGTAAAGACTTAGCTGTGGATTCTGGATACTGTTATACACTTGCTCTGTGCATTGCATGGAGAAGAGACACACAGAAGTAAGATTTGTATAAACACAGCTTAACTCCTTTATTTATTTCCTCCAAGTCTAGGAATCCAAAAAAGAAGCTGCTGGTTTGAGGGTTTTATCTATTTCCTCTGCTACACAAAAATGTACACAAAATAAAACTTATGTAAATGGATGACATTTCAAAGTGAATTTTCCTTTACCTTTGCCTTATTGAGAAACCAGAGCTTGATGCTAGTAACAAGCAGGATTTATGTAGAAAGAAGTAAAGAAAGCTAGGGAGAATGAGGCATATATCTGGGGCTAATTATACCATCAGCAGAATGTCAGACTGAAATGAACATTTTCAGTTGTGTGTCAAGTCTTTTTGAACACAACCAGAGCAAAATTACACCTCACAGTGACCAGAATTTGTTAAGGAAATAAAGAATTTGATAATAAGGAACTGAAATGACAGAGACCTGATTGTTTCATGTAGGAGAACAGGCAAGATAAGCATCCAGAGACATCCAAATGTAAGGAGGAACCAGGCAGGACCTAGCTCTGAATGAAGGAAGCCCAGCATGCAGGGAGTCATGGGTCTGTGCTGCTGAAATCATGACAGTCAGAACTGTGCTGAGATCACCAAAGACAGAAAACACACAGACAAAAGAACTGCAAAAGAATCCCTGATCCTAAACAGAATTGTAGTGCAAACCCAAAGCTCCTCATTCTTTTAGGAGTTGTGCCTTAAGGCCAGCAAAAACTAGCAGGGTGTGAGCTCCAACTAATTAAGCAGTCATGAAGTGTATGTGAAAGTACATTGCCCATGATGGAGCCAGAGTATTTCTGACATGTTAAAGTTCAAATAATTGCCCCCAAGGAAACAAAAGCTACTGAAGAGAGCCCAAAGATGAGGATATCTTTGTTAGCTATATAGCAGTTACAACACTGAAGTAACAACACACAAAGGGTTCTGTTACTATATGGTGGTTCTGTTACTACAGCTGTGGTGGCTGAGCACAGCCAGGTTGGACACTTTGATCCAGGCATTGACATAATCAATATGAGATCTGCTGTCTTCCCTGACACTCCCTCCAGCTTAGCATCATGCTGTATGGGTACAGGTGGGTGAATCATCTGCAGCACCTGAACAAGATGTGTGGAGAGGCTCAGTGAATCAGTGAGCCAGCAGCAAGGCAGGAGGACATCATTTTCCTGGAGAGATCACTTTTTAAACAAGTATTTCTAGACCTAGGCCAGTTACAAAAATACCCCATTTTTTCTCTTGCTACAGTGGAAGGTATTAGGTCTGGCTTTTTGTTCAAGTTTCAAATTTAACAGTTGATTTTAAAACATTAGAAGAGTACATCTATTTCCCTATTCCTTAATGTATTATTCTTTTTTTTTCTCCTTCCTGCTAAGACCACATAGCTGCAGCTGTGCACAACTAGACCATTGCAATATTCCTGCAACCTCAGCAGTGATGACAAAATAAAAGAGATGAAATGGCCACTGGGCAAAATTTAAAAACCTGTTTAAACCAGCATGGGCTCCATGGCATGAAATGCATTATTTAGTCTAAGACACTTTATTCCCTTTACAACAACAAAGGAAAACACTGGGTCTCAGTTTCAAGTTCATGCTCCTGCTCCATTCACACACATAGCTTCATATTGGATAAATATGAATTTGTCACATTTCAGCCTAAAGTTGTTACTTTTTTAAAATTTTTTTTTATATATAGGGTTTTTTCAGTGGTAGTTTGATCACAAAAGTACCTTGCAAGAGGTGAGGATGAAGAGGCTGGTGAGCAGTAAGAACAGCTGTCATTTCATCATGGTCAGAAGGATGGATGTACTCATAGATGCTATTGCCAGTAAGCTCCACCTGTGAAGAGACATGTAACAGATGAAGCAGTGCAGCTGACTGAGGGTTATTATTTCCTCCCCCCCTCCCCCTATCCCAAAAGTGCTCTTCACAACTAACCTGAATGCACTGCACCTGGGTAACTACACAACTAACCTGGATACACTGCACCTGAGTAACTACACAACTAACCTGGATACACTGCACTGGGTAACTACATATCAGTTTAAAAAAATGGGTATTTCAAAACTGTGTTCCAAGCTGAACCCATTAAACTGAATTAATTCCTTCTTCAGCAGTAGCTAATACTATAGGAGCTTCTGTGGGAATTTTGGGTGATGATCTGGATACAGAAGAGCTGCTGTTATTGAGAGCTGTCAAGTGAAGTGAGAAACCAGAGCAGCTGTAGAAATGTTAGATGGACACAAAATAGGATCAAATTGCTGTGAACTGTATTCATGTCTCTCAAGAAGACAGATACCCCCCAAAATAATGTTTCTACAGGTTCCCAGAAACTATCACCTGCATTCAGCTGGCAGCTGAGCCCTCCAAGCCAAACCACTAGACTTACAGTATTCCTTTGTGTCTCTGCAGAAACGATCCACCACCCTCAGTCCACAGCAGTGCCAAGGGCTCAGAACAGTAGCCAGCGAATTCAAAAGGCAAGACTTCCATTGTGCCTTTGTTACTTGAAGTATACATGCACAGTAAACACTAAATCTATCTTAAAAATCTGTGTATTCCCTCCTCCTGTTGAACTTTGCTCACACAAGAATGTAGTTCTGCCTTTCCCACTGTGGCACCCATAATAGCTGTTGCACAAAACGGGAACGGGCTGCACCGCGTGTCCTTTCTGCTAACTCTGCTCGCCCCATATCGAACTCACCAACAAAAGTCTCCCAGATAGATGCAGTAATGGATTTAAGGAGGGAACCAATACTTTGAGCCTGTGTTTTAAATTAGTGTCAGGCTGCCCAATTGTTCAGTGTGGCCTGATGTGCCTTGGGCCCCCAAGATCAGAGACAGCTGAGAGGTGAAGTAATTTAACCTATTATTCTGAGCCAAGCCTACTGATTTGCTAAGATGGGTGAGTTGCCTTTTCTTTGGAATAAATGAAGTTGTCTACTCCACAAAGCAATCTTCTTCCAAAAATGTTTCTCATCATTCCATTTTCTGCATTATTCATGGAATGTCTCTTCCCAAGACTATGCAAACTAACTTTTTTTTCCAGCCATTTATTCCCTACTGCTTCTTTCTAACAACCAACTCCTCACAGCAAAACCAAAATCAGCAACGTTGATTGTAACAAGAATAAAATTTCACTGAATAAGGGAAAAGAAGAAAAAAAACAACAGAGGAAGGCAGGAAAGGAAAAGGGAAAAGAAAAGGGAAAGGAAAAAAGGAAAGAAAAAAGGAAAGGGAAAAAGAAAGGGAAAAAGAAAGGGAAAAAGAAAGGGAAAAAGAAAGGGAAAAAGAAAGGGAAAAGGAAAGGAAAAAGGAAAGGAAAAAGGGAATTATCTATGTTGCTTCATTTATATAATTTTCTCTTGAAAAGCACTGGCTGTCTGTTTCAGAATTTTAACAGGAGGGTCCTGTTGCAGTAGCACCTCATATTCAAGCTTTAGTGACAGGGGAGGAAGGAGAATACACAATCTCACTGCCTATCATGCTTCTCTGGGCTTCTGTTTGTTTTTTAACTGCATGGGGAAAAACCTGTTGTAAATGTCCATAGCTATCTCTGTAACTATCACCATCAACTACAGATACAAAACCTCATTTTCTAAAAATGTCTAACAATTCTTAAGGTGATGAACATTTTATTGGCTAGAATGTGAACAAAATTACCACTGCAAAAATGCACAGCTGTGGTCAGTGTTCAAGGCAAGAGAAGTATCATCACTTATGACCCTGTTCTTATTATTTCATCTTTGGCTAACAGTGATTCTTCTGAAGAGTATGTTTTGCCTTTGAAATGAAAATAAATGTATTGGAGAATACAGCTTAGAAAAAAAAAGGAAAAAAGAATCATCCTTGGGTGGCTGTGTGCAAACACTCATGGGTGGCTGTTTGCAATCAATCTCTTCTGTCAATATAAAGACTTTCTTGCAAGAACACCACCAACTAACCTGACCAGCAAAATCAGTGGTAGTCATCCAAAAGATTTTATTACATCTCTGCTGGTACCAACTATAATGATAACCATATCAACTTCTTCTGCACCCAGATCACCACCCAAAATTCCCACAAAGTTGTATCAACATCTTACATGTAAAAGGATAACCTTAACAACATCTTACCAAACATATCAACATCTTACATCAACACTGACATCTTAACATCAACATCTTGCAAACTGATGGCTATCCTTTGCTTTTCCAAGGTCACTACCTATTTCACAAGGTTTACTCACAGAAGCACATGTTTGTTCACAGGATTTACAGGACACAGTTTTATCCAAAGTGGAATTTGTATCCCAGGGCTTGCATCTAAACTTCAAAACTAAAGTGCTCTGTCAAACTAATGACTACTTTTCCTCGTTGCACATAAGAATATTTTCTACCCTGGTGTATGCCTTTGCAACCCCAGCAAAATCAGCAGGAGGTGAACATACAACAGTGAAACCAAAATTGACTGTAAAAATGCAAGTGGAAACATAAAGCCATCAGCAAAGAGATGGGGGCTATGTAAGAGTCAAATAACCAAAATATGTATACATCATTTTGAAACTGACCACAGTCTCCTGCTATGCATAGTGCCTGCATGCTATTTTAAAGCCTACAATGAAACACTGAGAACTTAAAAAAATAAATGACATGGTTCAATTCATAAACTTTCTAAAACCCCCATGCCTCAGGCTTATTAAACCAGCTTCCTCGATGAAGCTTTTTAATATTGGTAAATACCTGCTTACTACCAAATATCTCTGCTTCCTACTAAGAGGAGTTTTATGTGTAACTCAAATACATATTACTTTCCTGGCAAGAAATGATGCATAATAAACACAGAGGACCCAGTAGATGGATTCTAGAACAAATAATTACACATTTTGCTTTTCATATACTTATTTGATGAAAGTAAAATAAACTCCTGGAAGAGTTCAGATGTTTGTGGTTGGGTATTTCAAGACTTATCAAAAGTCAAAGATTAGTTTGACTCCCTCATGGACCCAGAAAATGTCTGGAATAAGGTCCAAACTTTCAAAATAAAAAATAAAATAATATAAAATAAAATAAAATAAAATAAAATTTTAACCAAAATAAAATAAAATACCTTTCATTATTGTTTCCTAAGAGGTTTTTCCTCTCTATTCTGTGTCTTTGGACTATAAGGGAAAAAAACACTTGGGGAATTTGAACCTATTTGCTATCCATGGAAAAAAAGAGGCAAGGATTTGGCTTTCTCAGCCAGTACAAGTCAGCTCAAAGTTAGCCTGAGGTTAACTGAAATTGGACGGAGGATGGGGTCCTAACCATCACTGTTTACAATATTTACTATAACAGTTGAGAGCAAAGGCAGATCAAAATCCAAAGCCACAAATGAAGGGATAGATCCACAAATGAAGATACAGCCTTCTCATAAATACTGTTTCTCTGATGCTCTAGTCAGAAGGGAGTGAAGAAGAGCTGAAAAACAATTCCTAACGTTATTTTTAAATGCTAAACTAGCTTAACTACACCAGCCAGAAAAGGGTTATTCAGAAGCTCTAATTTCTTTCTGCTGAAGTTAAATTCAAGATCAACTAGGAGATGAAGGCTTCTGTAGTAGGTCTCCAAGAATATCATGCAAAATGGTTTTTTCAATGGACTTCTATTTAGTTTAAATATGGGGGTTTTTTTTAAATTGCACTTTAACTGGAAATTGGTGTGTGGACTAGTTCATTGTCAAATTATTTAATAAAAAGGCCTTTCTATGCACACTCTAACAGGTTTTCTACAATCAACATCACTCTGGTCTCAGCTTATATTGGCTGGAGGTCTATAAGAGCACTTGTTGAAAATATAGTGCAGGATTATGACTTGGAGAGGGAGATCTGCAGAATTTGCTTCTACAGACCAGTCTCATTCTTCCTGATGTCAGTGGCAAAACTCCCAGTGATTTCCAGAGAAGTAGGAACAAGAACCCATTTAGAGCCCTGGGAAGCTTACAGGAATATCCTAGTGTTAATGTATTGGTCCTAGTATGTAGGAGTAGCCCAGTATGAATGTGAGCACTACTTAAAGCAAAACTGTCCCTGCAAAAATAGAACTCTGAAAAATAGCAAGAACAGGTTAGGTGACAGAACAGTATAAAGAAGGGGGGGAAATCACTGCCTTATTTAGCTGAGGTTTTTGATTTATAAGTGAAAAACTGTCTGCTGTGAAACTGCTGGAGCACTTAGTGTTTTGAGTCTAAACCACCCTTTAATCTCATCCCTGTCCTCACCAATCTGTAGCTTTCTGGGGAGTACAAGGATACAGCCCATTCACTGACAAATCTCTGCTGAAGTGAAATCTTTGTGATTTTCTGATTCAACTGACTTCAATAACAACATACCAAATCCTGTAGTTTCCCTCAGCACCTTTTACACCAAGCATTCACAGATATTTACACGTGCAACACACATGGAATTCAGCCTGTGCAGATGCCTGTAAGGAAGTGCATGAGGGCTAAATATGACTAAAGCCTGTATGACACTTTCAGTGCCCTGTCCTTAAATGTCTATTTAGCACTCAAGTGATCCCATACTTCTTTAATTTCACCAGATGACTGGATAATACTGAGACCTACAAGATCTGATGACTTGGTATTCTTCAAAAAGAAGAAAGAAACAATTTTTGGACAAAACCTGCAAGATCAGCACTTAGCAAACAACCAGCAGCCCAGGACAATGAGACTCTACTTCAGCAAGGACAGATGGGAACACTCAGTGCTTTGGAATAATTGTACTGACTAAGTGAATCTATATAAGCAGTTAAGGCAAAACAAACAAGCAAACAAACATTTTAATAAAGCTACTAATTATTCAGAGCAGAAAATATGGCCATTCTCTGGGAAAGTTTATTCTAATACAAAGCAATGTTCAAAGCACTTTGAACATGCATTAAATGTTAAGAAGCAAATAATATTATACTGTAATGGGTTCAATTGAACAAACTGCTTGAATTAAGAATGTTCCCTGGACTCATTTTCAGAAGCTGGCAGAGAAAAGGTATCCAACCAGAATACTGATTCTCAAAATTATTTTTTTTAAGAGAATACAAAACTCAGGGTTTGTAGCTGCTTTTGGATTTAGAAGTGGTGTTACTTGCTTTTTCTAGCAATTTAGAGTTTGATTTTCTAATTCTAATATCACTATTATAAACATATGTCCAAAGAAATTCACAGGTTTTCAATCAAAAATATTTCAATCAAATATATTTCAGACTACCAATGTTAAACTACAAATACAACCTCCACAACTCAGCCCCCTCTCTGGAATAGTGACAGAGCATATTCCCCAGACTTTTGCAGAACATCCTGCTCTCTCTCACCTTCATCTCCTCATTCTTCTTCCCTTTGCTATTTTGGTTTTTTCCACTCTTTTTTTCTTCTTTTTTTTTTAATCTCTGAGAAGTGTTTGAGCTGCAACTGTTTCTAAGGAAACAATTCTGTTTCTTACAATTCTTATTCAGGGCCCAGTGAAATGAATTAGGAGTTTTTCTACTGGACTTAAGCAAGCTTTAGGTCAGGTGCTACCCATGAATTTCTGTAATACATTTACACACAAAGGTATGGAAACTTGCACTCTGTAATAAATTCAGCCTATTTGCCCTTATGCCTATCCCAAGAAGGCAAAAAATTAGAAATGTCCTTCTCAGAAAAAAAATAAAAGAAAACAATAAAACCTCCTTATACTTCTTGTGCAGAACAGTAGTAAACCGAGTTTTATGAGTTCTATCACAACCATATAAAACGCTTTACTGAAAAGACCACTGAGCTGGAAAAACTCAGGAAAAACTACCCTGAATTCCATGTGAGCACTCATAAATCTGCCCCCCTTTTCTTTTTTTTCTTTCCCAAAGCACATTTACCGTAAAACTCATGTTCCACATCAGATTTCCTCTCTATTTCATAGCAAGTCTCAATATCTTGCACAATCTAAAACATACAAACTCGAATTCTAAACTTTATTTCAGAAGTATAGGGTTACCACCCAGGCATTAGGTTTGGGTTTCAAGCTCAGTACATATCTGCAATTTGCAATATCATATTATTTATTACCCTTCTTAAAGGTAATGAGGGGTAAAACACAATGAACAAGTACAGATATAAAGACAGTCGTGATGTGGTTGGAAGTAAAGGAAACTTGAATATTTAAATAATGCCATTTGTCAGAGAACAAAATCGAAGCTTCAAATACCCCCCAAAACCAATGCCATTATACAGAACACAAAGATACCAGAGTTAGGTTCCAAATCTAGTATCTGTGTTTAACAGATAGACAGAATAAATCCTTCATACCTGAGATAAGCCAAGATGTACAGATGCTGTTTCTGAGATGTACATTATTTTGCCGTCTGATGCTACCACAAAAACAAAGCCATCCAAAGTCTGAAGAAAAAAAAAAAAAAGGAGAAATATGAAGGGTAAAAAGCAAGCACTCTGTTTAAACAATTTACAGTGAAAAAAATCTTGAAGTCTCTTGGAGGAAAATGGCTATCCAACTTCAACAGCCACAAGTAGCAGCAAAATTTAAAGAACAGAAACGTTTATCCAGTGCTGTTGCTACAAACTCCATCACACACACACACACTTTGTGAAATCCAATTCATTCCCCCTACAGATGCTAGCTTTACTGCTTCACTTTAAGTTAACATTCTCCTGTTGATTCTGGTTATTTTAGTACTTAGTACAAATCCTGAGCTATGTGGTACTTAGGGGTAAGTCTTGTACTGCACAAGCCATTTTTTATGGCATAATTGGCAGACACAGCTTACTACTATTTGCAATATATTTAATGATACTGTAAGCAATCTCTTAAATTTCTTTGACTATATTTTTAATAATGTCTTTCTGAACAGAGGTCTGTCTGCTATATAACTATGTGAACTTAGGAAAAGGAAGTAAAATAAATCAGCATTCAAAACTTTATCACCCTTGAAGAGAGATATTTATGCTTATTAAACTGTATCTGTACAGTGTGAATCTTGAGCAATGGTAATATTCAATGAAAACTTGAGATCCAATCCTACATATTCTTACTGACCTGCTACTGACTGAAAGGTAAATATTACTTGTGTGAGTAAAACCTGGATTTTGATTCAGTTATATACCATCCACACGAGAAAACCATGATGCAAATGGCATAGGTTAGCCAAAACTGGCCATAATTTGGGCATACAAACTATCTTCAGTCCAAAAGTATCCATTATGACTAACTGGTTTAGGAGCTTTGCTTAACAAACACATAAGAACACCACTGGAAAATACATCTGGAAGAGAAAAATATTTTTACAGTACACAGATAAAAACCCCCATCTATTTTAATTCATCTTTTAAGCTTCTGAATCAGGAGAAAAGCAATAAAATCCTACATGCTTCATGCTCTTACAGTGCTGCCCCAGTAAGAAAATATTCCAAATTATTCTCTGGCCTACTAACGATTCTCCAGTATGTAATTGAAACCAGATTACTTTTTGACTTCACTTTTTTTTTTTTCTTTTTTTTTGGAACATAAATTAAATTTTGTAGAAGCATTATAAGGGGAAATAAATTATTGCATGCTTAGCCATAATTTTGCTTTTAAATACTGTCATCTTACAATTGCTCTGCCCAGTATCATAACTAAAACCATGTCAATGCTTCCATTATTGTATTATATGGTGCAGTTTCCTATACAGAAAAGCATATTGAAGCTGAAACTTCACATGTAAGGTTTCAGCCTAAGGATCCTTTAAAAACTTCTACAGTAAATGTGGGTTTATTAACAGGTTGAGCATTCATAATTAAGAAATAACTGAATTGTAAAATCAGTATTACAGGTGATTAGCATATAATGTTACTGAAGTTCATTTAATGCCAGACAAATGTGAAATCGCTAGCAGGGAGGAGGAGCAAGTGTAATGGGGATTTTTGTGATAAAATTACATATGTATTTTCTACGTAGACTAGTGATTCTGAAACAGCCGGTAAGACACTAAGTACTTAAAATTTTCAAGGCTAGAAATAATCTCCACGTGGGATAACTTGGAAATTTATCCATTTCCATGTACTGTATGTGGTCAGTAACATGTGCTTCAAACCGCTCTGCCGAAAGCATGCTCTCGTTTCACCTCAGGAGAACGGATGAGACTTTACCGGGCTGCAGTAACTAACTGTTCAAGGTATTTCCAGTGTCGAACTACCTGACACAGCTTTCCCAGCTAGCCAGTCCTGGCCGCCTCTTTACCTCCCCCGGATCTACTTGGCTTACTGGAGAGGGGGGGAGAATGGCATCTATCTGAGGGGACTACACACAACCCACCCCAGCAGAGTTGTTGTTGAGGTTTTGTTATCCCCAGCCGAGCTAACAGTTGACATAGCTCCAGTTCTGTGACCAGGATTTAACCTCCCACTATAAAAAAACCCGTTAAATTATTACGGTTTACTAGGTCTTTAAAATCTGGGGAGAAAACCCTATGCTGTATTAAGTTCACGTATAAAAAAAAAAAAAGAAGCTTAAAGTATTTTTTTTTTTCCTCCTTCCTCCGGTTGGCACACACGCACCAGCTAAGGCTTCCTAAACTCTCCTACGTGTGGGGAGTTCAGACTAATTCCGGAGCAGATCAATGGGATTGTGAACAACGGTATTTTCAGGCGCTAACATCGACGGGAGACCTAACTCACATGTTCACTCCTCTCCTAGGGAAACCTACACTCCCTCAGAGGTTTCCTGTCCCCAGTCACCGCCTGAGAACGACCATTCATCCCCGATGTCCTTCACCCCTCCAGACTGGGGGCTATCTGCGGGATAACCCCAGCAGCTCTGGGGCATCTGATTACGGCTTTGACGGCTGGGAGCTTCTGTGAGCACACAGAGAGCCTGGTAGTGCCAGGGCAAGCTGTTAATTCTACTGATATGAAAGGCGAAAACACAATAATTGAAGTGGTTGGTGTCTCGGTTTTTCTCCTCTCCCGGCCAGCGTCAGGCTCGGGGGAAAAAGAAAGGTTTCACACAGGCTCTTCTGAAAGGAGGAAGAAAGGAAGAAGATTGGTCACACAGCAACACCAGGCTTTCGATGCGAGGGGAGGAAAGAGTCCACTACCTGAAGCAGATGGGATCCGAGCTCCTTGGCCACGTTATCCAAGGGCCCTATCCTGCTCGGCTGTCCCCATGCGTCTCCCAGACCTGCAAGAGAACCAAGGAAACTGTTAGAGCCGGGAGCAGAGCCCTGCTTTGCTGAAGGGACCGGAGCTGCCCACGCTGCCAGCAACCCTCCCACTCTCTCCACCTCTCCCGGCGTGGGGGTTCGGGAGGTGTAGGAGGATGAGTCCCTTCTACACACAGGCGTAAGAAGTGAATTTGTCTTTTCCTAGAGTCCTAGCGAGAGCATCCCCGTGGACCCTCTTTCTCCCTCCCCGGATAGCTCCCTGCCTTCTAGGGAGGCGCCTGCCCCAACTGCATCCCTTCACCCGCCAGCAGCACCATTCCCGTCCTCCCTTCCCCCGCCACCAGAGAAGACTGGCCACCCACTGCGGCCCGGAGGAATGAGCCGTCCTGGGGCCGCCACGGAGCATTCAGCCTGCCCGTAGCCTTCCCAGGCACAGTCCAGGGCACTCGGTGCCCTGTGGAGGGTTCTCCCACTGAAGGCACAAGAAACCTGCGAGACGCTTGCCTGTCTTCAGTCACTGTCCCCGGCCACAAGTGCTCCCTCGGTCACGCTATCCTCTGCCCCCTATGCTGGCCAAGGCAGGTCTCGGCTGGGGAGGGAGTTGAGGAGTTTACAAGAGGGGAAAGTACCCCGGTGACATCTTCACCTGTGCACGGGCGGGACCGAGCAATTTACCGGCGCGGTTGAACAGCTTCACGCCCCCATTTTCCCTGCCCGTGGTGGCCAACCTGGCCTCTGCCGAGCCCCGACCCCGTTAACCAGCCAGGTTCGATCCAGTCTCGCCACTGTCAGGAGGGCTGGGGGCATCCCGTGCTCCCTGTACTGCCTCGGTGACAGGGAAAGGTTATTGATGGAGCTGGGAGAGGGGGGAAGGCGACGGGGACGGGACATTGGTTTGAGGTTTGGTCGGTTGGGGGTTTTTTGTGTTTGGTTTTCATTTCCTCTGTGGAAAGAAGGTCTGCACCGGCTCCACAGTGGAGCTAAGACCGTTAACTGTACCAGCCAAAGAGATGGAGACCGATGTCGGCTTAACGCCTGCGTTTTGGGGAGAAAGACCAGCCCTCGGGGCTACAGCACCGCTTCCTGTCTGTGCTTCCCTGCAGCCAAGTGTCTCTGCGGAAGGGTCGGTGGCCGGTGTAAGGCGGGGATGCTTAGTGCTGTCTGTCCGGTGGCTCTGGCTGCCGGGGGACACAGGGGATGCGCCTGTAGCTTTTCGGGTGGGCTCACACTAGCGCGACAGATGGACAGGGCTGCCCCCTTCATCCCGGGCTGCCCTCAGTGCCGCTGCAAGCTGGTGCGCAGCCACGAAATCTCACCAACCCCTTGCCTTCAAAGAAACCTCTCTAAGCCAAGCTTTCGGCAAAGACCACTGTAGCGGAAGCCCCGCTCGGCTCCGTTACAGGATGAAGAAGTTGGCACCCAGATGGAAAGCCCTGCCCCAAGCTCCAGCTTTGGAGAGTGTTTCTAAAGGCCCTGCTTGAAGCCCTCACGGATCCGCGTATCCTTTGACCTTGTGTCCGCAGGTAGCCCTGGTCTAGAAATGATGGGAGCCTTTTTCCCCTCTTGGGGCGTCCCTCAGGGTGGACATGATCTCTCACTGGAGGAGCGGGAGGCGACGGAGAGGACTCGTGGCGATCCTTGTCTGCCCGCGGTGCTTCTCCCCGTTTTCACTTCCTCCCGGTGCTTCGGTGTCAGCAGAGCCTGGCTTCACGCCTCCGGCTCCCAGTTGCAGGCAGGGTACCCCGGGAATATTGGTTGGCCCTAACATCACCTTTCCGCCGTCGTAAGGCAGTAGCAGTATCCAAGGTCAGTTCCAGGAAGAGGCATCTGTCTCCCTACCCATGACATGAGCTCCTGCTGCCCCAGTGGGTCTCTCCAAACCGCGCCGCAGAAAGTGCACGGTGTGCGGCTGCGCTTCCTTGCGGGCAGGGGAAAGGCACCTTCCTTGATCTGAGTATTTGGCCACACACTGGGAAATTTATTTTTAAGAGCCGAACAAAAAGTCACACTTTTCTACTTCTGTTTTCCAATTCGCGGTTTTGGAAGAAGGCTCCTAAACTTTCAGCCCGTCCTGCAGCCTGTTTTCCCTAGACCGTACCAAATGGCAAACGACAAGAGACAGCCCTGCTGCTGCGCTGCTTGCCCTTATTTCGATTTACTAATTGCAAATCCCGAAACATGGGATAGTCATCCTACAAAGGCGGTTATGGATAGTATTATGAAAGCACTGTCCTGAAATGAGCCCTAACTTTCCAAATGACGAAGCAGATTTACTCTTTGAGCCACTCACGAAGAAGCTCTTCGAGAACGAATAGGTCTCTGAGGCACTCAGTGTGGCAATCTACTCCGTCCTTCCCGTCTTGGCTGCCCAGGTGCAGTTTCACAGCACCCCCCAAATCTGCATTATTTTTGAAGTTCTTTCTTAACCGGGACTAAAAAAAAAAAAGTCACTTCCGTAGATTTATTCCCTTTGAAAATTTTAATTTGGAGTTGCAATTGCGAAATCGCTTCAAACGTAAAGGTGTTTGATGGATCAGCCCGGCATTCGTCTAAGCTTATTTTAAAGCCGATGATTTTATCATTTAATCCACCAGCAGATCACTTTAAAGGTGGAAACGAAACGAATAAAACCTTAACATTCGGATAAAGGACTAAAGACCATTAAGTTGTCTTCCAAGAGATTTGCAAACGCGCGGCGTACGTCCTGTAAACATATGGATGCAATAGACTCCAACGAGCTGCTCCTGCCCCGCCAGTAAATAAGGCATATTTTCACTCACTGAGCTGGAGCGAGGCCAAAAGAGCTGCCGGGACACAGCGAGCGCTTCCTACACCGCTTAAACGCGGTGGGAGTTTGCTGGGGTGGCCCCGGCCAGGACGAAGTCTGTGGCTGGGAATGCTGCCGGGTCTCCGGCACGACTGTGCAACGGGACCCGTAATTTCGACGGTAAAGTTTTAAATTGCCCCATTGCAGCACGAATTATCTGCGACGCTTAGCCCAGAGAGTGATTTCACTCTCAGGCGAGCAGCTAGAGCATCTTTCCTGCAAACGCTGGGGACACCCGTGGGAGTGGCCTGCTCCCCGACTGCAGCCCTTTTGCCATGCTAGAGGGCAGAGGATCGCCTACAGCCAGCGGCTTATGGCGGCTCCGCGAGCTACCGGGAGCTGCGGGTAGCGTGAAGCCCGGAGAATCGGAGCCGGGCTCAACGGCAGAGTCCTCCCCGGCGGGAAGCAGGCTGGGAGCGTCGGAGCACTGACTGAGAGGCTGGCCTCATCCTCCCAGGTGCATCCTCCTCTTTCCTGGCATAACTCCTTCAGCAAAAATGTATGAGATTGAGATGAGTCCCTCTCCTCTTTGCCTTTTCTTTTACTGGTATCTGTAACGACGGCCAGTCCCGTCCCCAACGGGACCGGGGCCAAGGTAGGAAGGCAGGCAACGCAAAGGGGGAAATAACGGGCCCTAATTGCCGTTGTTCTCACCAGTCCCTCCTCGGGCACCGGACAGCAGGTTCGGCTCCGACAACCGCGTCCTAGTGACAGAGAAGGGGTTTTGCATAGGTATCCCATAGTAGATGTTGCTTTTGGCGCTGAAAGACATAGGGGTTCTCGTATAAAAGCATCTCCCTCCCTTCGGCAAACCCGGGCACGGTTTGCCTCCGATACTGTCTTTTGACATCTCTGGCTGTTTTTCGAATTACCTTAACATTCACTTTGTACCATTTCCCAGTTTTCAGGGAGATGGGAGGTGAGTCAAACTGTAACAAGATCTAGAAATACTTGGGAACAACTCCCACCTTTGCTCTCTAAATATCTAAATTAGTACACACACACATTTGAAAGCCCGGTAGCCATTCTGCATGGGATTCTGCTAGAAGAATTACTTAGCGATGTATTATGTTAAGTATCGGATTGCTCCGTAACTTAGAGTATTTCCTTTGTGTCTACTGTGTTGTTCTCCGGCTCCCCCTGAGAGGCCGGTCCCCCCCCTCGCCCCCCGAGTTATTCAATCGCCATCTCTCCCAAGGAACCTGTGTCAACTACAAGAGCCAGAATTTTCAGCGCAGCTTCTTCTAGGGGATTTTTCCCCCAGCGCGGTTGTGCCTCCCGAGGCCGGGAGAACAACGGGAAAGTTATCCAAGAAGACAGACAGTGAGCTGCCAGCACCCACCGGGGCCAGGACGGAGGTGGCCCCTCACCTCCGTCTAGCTTTGACGCCCTGGTTTAGAAGAGGTTCAGGTTTGGATGGGAAGGGGGTGTCAGCCTGTGAGCCCATGAGGTGGGGGAGACAGGGCGGCGAGGGGCAGAGCTGGCCCATCTGCAGCGGAGGGAGACTTATCTCAGCCCTGACGGCACACGCTTGACAGGCGGGTCCGTGGGAAGGAGACAGGTCTAGAGCAGACGGAGAGCCTTTGGTCCTGGTGGGGATAACCTGTGCTCCGACGGGAGGGTTTTACACCGTGGTTACTTTGGGAAGGATGATGACTGCGTTAGCTTAATTTCGGCAGGGATGTGCCGGCCCGCTCGCTTCCTCCCTGCGGGCTTCAGTCACCGGCGTGAAAAGCGGCCGAGGGCTGGGCGATTGGACGTAAAGATCAAGATTTTAGTTTAAAATAAAAACAAACAAACAAACAAAAACACACAAAGAAACAAACAAAAAAATTGGAAAATTGCAAAGGCCAAATGGAAAAGGCCAAATCCCAGAGGAAAAAACCCAAACCACCAAAAAACAAGCCCTCCAAGACACCCGGACAAATCCCAACCGGGTTCTGCCTGGGGAGCTGCAAGATCATCTTAGAAACAAACAGCGAGGTCCCGGGCAGAGCCTCGGCTACCACAGCAGTGACTCCCTCTCACCGTCTCTCCCTCCATCCCTTCCACACTCCTTGCCAGGCGGTAGAGGCCGGAGAGACTCCCCCTCTCCACCGCTGCCGCCGCCAGTCCCCGCACCTCAGGGCTGCCGCTGGGCTGCCTGGGAACGGCCGCACATCTCCGGGGAAGCCCTAATTGCACTTTTGTTTTAGTAAGGCCTTTAATGCCATTATTAGCGGTTAGTACAGAAGAGTCAGGGTTTCGAAGGGTGGTTTACTCACCGCCATCGACTCTGGCTTTATTTATTTATTTAATTAATTCATTAATTAACCTCTTCCGAGTGAGTGCGAAAATTAGACGAAACAGCTGCAATTCGCCTTGATTTTGTTAAAGTAGACGCTCACGATCAGGTTTAAATAGGGACGGAAAACTCTGCTGTATGCTCCTTGTAATGTCTATTGTCTGCGTCTCGGAATAAGGAAGAGGTCTAAGATTTACCTCTCTGTCGTTTTATTCAGATTATTTTCTTTCGCGCACATTATTTTCTGGAGGTCACTTGCAAATCAGCTCGTATCTATAAATGTGCAGTTTGATAGTTTTGGAAATTACTTCGAGCATGGGGGAGGGAAAGGATCATAGTTTAACCGGTTTGCCATAACAGGAGGGCAGAGAACCGCGGATTTTAAACGCGATTTATTCTTATGCCTCTTTCTTTCGTTTGCTCATTTTTCAGTAAAAAAAAAAATACAAACGTGGTGCAGGTTTGTTCTACCGTAATAAATACTTTGACAAAAAAATCAATAGAAGAGAAGATGACCTTACAGGGCGTGAGCGCAGGGAAGGCTATACGTTGTTGCCTCCAGGACTAGAATCTGAAAATCAGAGTGAAACCACACCGCAAAATCTGTGATACCGGAGCAGGGAGTTGTGCCTTCCAGGGTTCAACACTTTGAGGGCAAAAGGGAGCTAAATCTAAATCTCCTTTCACTCTCATCCTTGGAGCCTGATGGGTGCCTCCGCGGATGGGATCTGTGAGTTCAGTCCAAAATGTGGATCTTCGGGAAAGCCCTCGCCCGGGTGTGCAGGGGGAGACCTGTCTGAACGCCCTTACAAGCCCTGTCGAGGCGCTATCACCAGACACCTCGGTGAGGGTCCCAGACTTTGCCTCAACTACATGTCAGCTTGCTTTCGAAATAAAGAGAAGAAGAAGGGGGAAGGGGGAGGAAAGGTAGCCATCCACCAGAGTTTTTAAAAACACATCACTCTCTCTCTTTTCCCTTCCAGTCTAGACAGAGTTGGAATCCAGTTTTATAGCTGGACAACTTTTTTGATCACGCTGGCTGCAGCTATCCCAGGCCCAGCACGCATGCTGGAGGTGTCTCAGGCTTGTGCCCTCGCTGCCACCACGGGCTGGAAAAAGCAAACTCGTGGCCACGCCACGGTGCCGATCCGGGGCGCTGGACTCACGGTGGTGGCCGCTTTGGGAGGAAACTCCCGAGGGAGTGCAGGCGGTGCCGTCCCCATTGCCCCGGGAGCAGAGGCCGGAGAGGGGATCCGTTACGTGTCCACCCGTATTTCAAACCCTAGGACCTCGGACGTGGTTCCTTCCATCCTTTGGGTCCAACATGCTCGAAGGGGCGCTTTATCCAGGTCTTACTGCCCTAGACGGGCAGCCCTCCAGGCTGTTAGGCTTCACCCCCTTCCCCTCCTAGTAAAGCCAGCTGGAAATCACCAGCCGGGTATTGTGGGGTGGGGAGGGAGAAGATGACCCCCGTCCTCCCCTTCCGCAGATAAATCCCAAAGGAAAGAGTAATAAGGGTCTATATGCCGTCGGGCAGCCTCCCCTCCTCCCGGCACCAAACGGCCTACAGCTGCCGGCAGGGCAGCTAGCACTGCCCGCAGCCACCTCTCTCTGGCTCCCCCCTCTACCCTCCACCCTTCCAGGCAGTAAAAGCACGGTTCAGGGCCAGAGGAGATTGTTCTGCCGGCCTGTCATCCCTGAACGCAAAGCTTTGGTTTTAAGTGTATTTCCATCCGTACTTAAGACGATGAAAGATCAGGAATTCGCTGTATGCATTTAAAACGTTGCTCTTAATAAGCAGAGTGTGCGGAAGCGCACGCCCGGCCTGTTTAAGGAAGACAGACACATAAAACACACCCGAGCTGTGGGTATAAACCTGCTCTCGGGGTCGCCTTATTGCTCTTGAGGATCAGTAGGGCTGGAAAAGCAAGGATACATCCAGCAGCATCTCGAAACGTGCCGCTTTTCTCTCCTCCTAAATCAAAGCCATTCGGGGACACGCTCCTCTAACCAGGGCTAGCGAGAAGTCCCCGAAATTACGACGAGCCATTTCTCATTGGGAAATTTCCTGGTGGGGTATAGCGGCTGGGAACTGCAGCGGAGAAACACCTCGCTTCCCTTTGGTCCCCTAACTCGGCGTGCTTCGGGAGCGCACACTAAAGGAGCCCTGGCTTTCCGTAGCACGACTAATACTTGCTTTCGAAATTACTGATTTAGATGGCCATAACGGTAAGCTTTTCTCGGTTTGGGAGTGGCTTTTTTTTCCGCCTCCCCATCCTCATTTTTAGTGTGGGTTTGTTTTTGTTTTATTTTTCAGCCTTTTTAATAAAGCTCCTTAGAAACCGCGACGGAGAGCAGACCTTTTACTCCGGAATTTACTAATTCCTTCACCCCTCCTCTCACCCCCGTCGGAAGAGGCACAAACAAATGACAAAAGCGGGGAGCTGGGTTTTATTTAGCCACCGGCAGACACTAACCAGCGTTCATTTCACGCCTCTCCCGCCAGCTCAGCGGCGGCACGGGAAGAACGGGCGTGTGACGGCTCCCCTCGGGTGCCTGCCGGCTGCCTCCCCCCGCCCAAAGCGGCCCCAACCGTGGGTGCTGTCGGCGCTCGGGGTGTCGGTGCGAGACTGGCCGAGTGGGTGTTTTACACCAAACCCCGGGGAACCGAGAGAGTGGTGTCAAGCCTCGTTGCTGCGTGTCTCCGAGAAGAGCTGCAGGAACCAACGACGCTAGCAGTCCCGCACAGGGCTGGGCCGTGGGGGTCCTGGCCCCGGGCAAGGGACAGCGGGGTACCGGCCGCACTCGGGGGCTGGCTGATTGTTCCTCCCCGCTATCCCTGGCACCCTAGGACTAGGAGGAGGGCCCCACTGCGAAGCCGCCGCACCTTATTTTCCAGCTTTCTTGCTTCCCTACCTCCAGAAAACTCCAACCAAAACAAAGCAATAATAACATCCACACTATTTTCCCCGAGGCCATGCCTGGGCACCGGCAGGAGGGCCGTGCCGAGGGGCCTTCCCCGGGGGCCGGGGCCATTGCCTTTCGGGACTGCAGATGCCGAGCACGGCGGAGCCGAGCAGAGCCCGATCTCTTTGGGACGGTTCCACCGAGCAGACGGAGTTGAACGGGCAGCAAAGAAGGAGAGGATGGGGGTAGTGGGGTTAACCGAACTGCTCTGCTCCTCCGCCGGGGCCGGGCTGTCCCCCCCGATCCACCACCACCCCAGCGCAATCCCCGGTCAGGGTCCCTCCGAGAGCGGCTCCCGAGGGTCTCGTTATTCTAGGCACGGCTGCAGCAAGCCGATTTCGGATTTAGGCCTCACAGGACCAGAGCTACAACTTCGCACCCCTCCCCCCTCC